>BSYR01000045.1:1782500-2050000 GCA_030270665.1 Hibiscus trionum
ATCTAAACTAGTATTATATTTTTAATAATATTTATAAGGCTTAATACACTTTTTCCCCTAAACTTTACTCGTTTTCCCAACTTGCCCCCTAAACTACGTTTTGCCCACTTTTGCCTCCCTAAACTTTTCGTCGATACTCATATAACCCTAAAAAATTAACACCATTAAAAATTATTTTGACCAATCAGAACGCGTCACGTTATTTTTTTATTTTTAAATTTTAAAATAAAATAAATATATTAAAATATATATTAATTTAATTATAACTCCTAAAATACCCAAAACACCCTATTTTGTTTTCTATTTTCTCTTCTTCTTCACAAATTTAGTTCGCCGATGCCACCAACTTCCCCATTTCGCAGAGCCGCCATATCTCATCCCTCTCCGGTCTTCAGTGCCACCAACAAGCTCTTCTCGGCTTCCTTCTCTTTTCTCTCAGTTTAGATTTTTTTGAAACTCTCCTAAATTTTATGAAAATAACTTCAGTGTTCGAACCTTACCGGCGTCAGAATTGTATCATCCACCGTTTGATGGATTTAATTTCGAGATATATGGTTCTCCTCGCCATGGAGAACATCCCACCGTTGAGATCGTCGATCAAAGACTCTGGCCGTCGAAAACCACCATGGCCAAAATGGGTAAGCTTTTTTTTTCTTTTCTTAAATCTCTGATTGTTGAATATGGGTTGCCAATCCGAGTTCTTTGCACTGGGTTTTGAGTATTGAAATGGAAGGTTTAGTGACTAATTTTTTAGGGTAAAGCGGGTGATGAATGGTTGTTTTTTTGGTTCAGAGTGGGATTAAAGGATCGGTAATAGAAGAGGACTACCGAGGGGATGTTGTTGGATCGATGATGGTTTTTTGCCAACCCTTTAATCGATGATCGGTAATAATTTTTTGCCAATCCGAGTTCTTGTTTGGTGTTGTTGGATCAATGATGGTGATAGAAGAGGATGTTTTGGGTGTTTTGGGACGAATACGAATTTTTTTAGGAGATGATGGGATGAAGATGGGTGTTTTGGGTAGTTTAAAATATTTTATTTTATTTTATTTAAAAATTTAAAAATAAATAAGAAAATGACGTGGCACGTTCTGATTAGTCAAAACAAATTATTTTTAACGGTGTTAATTTTTGGGGGTTATATAGTAACGACAAAAAATTTAGAGGGCAAAAGTGGGCAAAACGTAGTTTAGGAGGCAAGTTGGGAAAACGAGTAAAGTTTATGGGGGAAAAGTGTATTAAGCCTATTTATAATAACATGTTATAAGTGATACTGGGCGAGTGGGGATGATGTGAGACAAGTGAGAATGAGGCAGGTACAAATTTATATTAACGCTTGTCCCACCACCCACGGCGAATCTAATTTTTATCTTTATCCCCGTCTTACGACTTACAAAATTTGAATACATTTCTATTCAATTGAATGCGAATTAAACCGAATTCCCGTAAAACTCACCCAAATGACATCCTTATCAATAATATCTCCTTTTTGGACATTTGTTGGTCATGAGTTGGAGATGTTTAACAGGTAATCATGAGCAAATTTTGAACCTTTCTAAGAAAATAAAGGACATTTAGTGCATGGGAATCTCAAATAAATTAAAAAGGCAAAAGGATAGAAATGAAATTAATATAGCCCCAAATATTAAAAGAGAGAGAGAGAAACATATATATGCATATTGAAGTAATGTAATTAACTTCTATCTTTTAAAAATAAGTAAATATATAATATAAATATAAAATTAATATTTAATACATTATTAGTGAAAGAATTTCCAACAAAAAATCTAGAAAATCATCATCCAAATCAAACTTGTTAATTTTTTCTCTATCTCTGCCAACAGTGTATTGTGTACCTGATAATAATCTTTTTAATATAAAACGTATATTAAATTAATAATTAAATAACCGTCGTCTATAAACATGAATCTGGAGGACCCAAGAAAAATCCAATTTAAAAAACATATTTTTTATTAGACACAAGAGGACAAAGTTAGGGAAAATCCAAAATTTTAACACACCAAACATGCACTCTCATGCCATTCAAGGAAAAAACGGCCCAATAGTTCAACTTTTTATTTTTCCTTATATGGAATATTAGACGGTTTCAAAATCCAATTTAATAAATAAAATTTTATAATATACCTTAAAAGGAGAAATTATATCATGGGTGATTTCCACCATATTATTCATGGGACTAACCAATAGAAACTACCCACTTAATTATTATTTTTCATGTCATTAATCTAATAATAGAATAACTTCAAAAAAAAAATAGTTTTTAAAATGACATGGAAAAACTTTAGTGAAGATTCATTAGTTGGAAAAATGACATGGAAAAATCATGGTGAAGTGGGTGGTTTCCATTGGTTAATCCCATGGATGACGTGGTGGGAATCACCCATAATATAATTTTTCCCTTAAAAGACATTAGTTAACTGTTAATACATATTTAACTGTACAAATAGAACAAATTTTTCGGCATGAACCAACTTGTCTCAGTGATTAAGTGAACAATTATTGTTCTTAGAGGTTACGGGTTCAAGCACCAGTAGCTGCAGCAGGGTGAAAAGACTACTATAAAATCATGTTTATTTTTTAATCTCGTCAGTAATTTTTTTTTAAAAAAAACCATTCTCCAAACGGTTATCTAGAAAACAAAATAATTTTGAATTCTACCCCATTTGGTAACAAATAAAGTGCAGAAACCACTAATTAACCATGGTATATCAATTAATCCTATGCTGGTTAAAAAAATGGACCATGTTATGTGAAACATCATCATACATCAACATCATCATAGAAAAAAGGGGTGGTGGTAAAATTAGGGTATGTACCATAGGAAAAGTTATGCAAGTACTTGTTTTGACTATATGATTTTTATGTTAACTCAATCAAACGTATGAATGCTCATTTCTTAATTTCTTTTAGTAAAAATATGAACTTGAGTTTTGGAGTGCATACAGGGACAAAGCCATGTTGATTTTTTTATGGTATGTTTTTAATTTGACACAATTGAAACCTTAATTAAAATTTACATTAAAAAGATTTTAGACCTCGGAGTTAAGGGGAAAGAACAAAGGCTTAACCGTTGCTCCAAAGGGTGTTAGCAAGATTACTAGGTTAATCAAGTCGATGGGATTCGAGGGAGTATTAGCAAGATTAATTGAGTTCTTTTATTTGGAGTCTATTCTTTGATATCTGAATGACAAAAATATTTCTTTAAATATGAAGGTTCAACCCCACGAGTTTTAGGGCTTAGCCCTCTTATTTGTACCATATACAAAACTTAACGGGCTTAACGAGTTGGATTGAAATCAAATTCAAGAAGAATTAATTTTGAATAATATCGGTTAATTTAAACTCAATCGTTGAATTATATTCTAATAAATTCGAAGTTATCTTTTTGAGAGTTCATTTAATTTGATTCAGAGAAAACCTTAATTTAGACATAACATTGTTTTAGATACTCTTCATTTCTCTCATAGTCTGCATTTAGTTCGACTCATTTGAAAATCTAATTTAAACGAACTCTATTTTATAGATTGTATCTTTTTTCATAGTTTGCATTTAATTTGACTCGATCGATACCCTATTAAGATGAATATTAAAAGATAACAAGTCATTTAATTCAAGGGAACTTATATTAAAATACACGATTTTTATTCACATTTGATCGGAAAAGTATTACTTTTAATTCAACATAATTAATAAAAAAATAAACGTGTCAATGAAGATCTGGTCGTTATGAAAAACGACAAATAATAGATATAGTTGAATTATAATAAACTGTAAATAACTGAAAGAGAACAATGACAAACGTCGATAACATCAACACGTGCAAAAACGTCAGGTAAAACAAAAGTTTACTTTATTAAATACTAATTGAGGCATTCATTATTTTACATTTTTATTTAAACTAAAAAAATAAAATTTATCATCAATTACTTAAGTGATTTCAATAAAAATTAAATAATAATCCATTTAGTTCATAATGACTAATTTGTAAAAGAAAACATTTGTAGGTATATTTAGATAATATTAATGAAATAAGGTGTTATAATATAATTTAAAATATACCATGACGATATATGTATGCATGTGTGTATATACCATGATGTGATGTATGTCCATTGCCTCATTTAAATCATAGGTTTTTTTAAAGCTAAGGTGATTACAAGTAGTATTTGTTCTGAATATACTCTCTAACATTTAACAATGCATACTCAATCAACTTGCTCAGTTGTTGGTGCTTGAACCCATCACCTCTAGAAATAACAATCATTTTTTTAACTACGGAAGCAAGTTGGTTCGTGACATTTAAACCATAGTTAACCCAAACAAATTAAAAAAAATAACATGAAGATACAAATAACATAGTACATTACTTGGTGGGGCCTGAAATTTGGAACACGTGCAAAAACAGGGTTTAGCAGTTTGGCTTTCCTTTGGTTGGGGCCACAATTTCATTGACATTGTAGGCCCCACTTTTACCTTCCTTTTTTTGCCAAATTTCTAAGACTTTCTCTATAAATTCACATCTCTTTTCATAAGCTCTCACTCTCACTCTCTAAGCGAATATAAGCTATCTGAATCTCCTTGTGTGTGAGCAAATCTGCAGCAACTTGAGCTTTTGTTTTTCTTTATTTGATTCCCAGTTTGAGAATTGAAAGGTAACATAGCTAAAAAAAGCTTCAGCCTTGTTTCTTTTATGATGGTTTTTGTGTTTTTTTTCTTTTAATTTTCTCATTTTCGTTTCGGTAAAGCTTGCAGTTTTGTTCCATCTGTTTTTGTTTTTCCCTTGGGTGGTTTTTTTTCTCTCCTGGACAGTTTCATGTTTTGAAACGAAGCTTTGTTTTGTTTTGTTTTGCTTGAAAAGCATTGATTTCAGTGAAGGTCTGATCTTTTTTCTGTCTTCATTCTTTTGAAGTCAAATTCTGGATTTGATTTTCACTTTTCTGGTCAGTTTCTATCCTTCTCTCACCTTTGTTTTATGTTTATATGTGTTTTGAGAAGTGAGTATGAAAGATATGATTTTTAGATAACTATCGTTTCTCATTAGTGCTGTGGATTTCTCAGGTTCTTCTGCTTTGCGAAGAGCATCAACTTGTAATATTTATTTATTTGTTTGTCTCTCTCTTAATTCTTGGTTATGCATGTTGTTTTTGATGATAAACAAGTTTTGTGATCTTTCATTATGGAAAATGGTTGCACTCATATTATCATTCTTCAAAAAAATTGCAGGTTCTTCAAAAAGCTGCACCAGAAGATGGCAAAAAAAGATGTCAAGCTACTCAAAGGTGATGCGAGCAAGGAAGAAAAGGAGAATCTGTCACTTGCCAAAGTTGAACAACCAGATAACCTCTGCCATGCTGATGCTGAATCAAGTCTACTGATCCACCAGCTCGGGCGAGACATCTCGCTTAGTTGCCTCGTCCGCTGCTCGAGGTCTTATTATGGCATCATTGCATCATTGAACACGGCTTTCCGCTCGGTTATACGGAGCGGTGAGCTGTACAGGTTGAGGCGAGAAATGGGATTTGTTGAGCATTGGGTTTACTTCTCTTGCAACCTTCTTGAGTGGGATGCTTTTGATCCAATCCATAACCGGTGGATGCATTTGCCCAAGATGAACATTTCTGATCATTGTTTCATGTGTTCGGACAAGGAGTCATTAGCCGTCGGAACCGAACTTCTCGTTTTCGGAAGGGGAATAATGTCTTATTTCATTTATAGCTATAGCATTTTGACGCACGCTTGGACATACGGGATGACCATGGAAACACCTAGGTGCTTGTTTGGCTCCGCCAGTCTGGGTGAAATCGCAATTATTGCCGGTGGTGTTGATATGCATGGAAATGTTTTGGACTCGGCGGAGCTTTATAATTCTGAAACCGGCGAGTGGATGACCATTCCAAGCATGAATCAGGCGAGAAAAATGTGTTCTGCAGTGTTTATGGATGGGAAGTTTTATGTTATTGGCGGCATTGGGTTTGAGAATTTTGAAAAACTGACGTGCGGAGAGGAGTATGATTTGAAGACGAAGACCTGGCGTGTGGTACCTAACATGTACCCTAATGAGGGGGGTAGAGGAACAGGAACTCCTACTGCGGAGGCACCTCCTCTAGTGGCTGTTGTGAAGAACGAGCTGTATGCAGCGGATCCTGCACTAAAAGCAGTGAAGAAGTATGACAAGGAGAAGAACTTGTGGGAAATTCTAGGGCCGTTACCTGAGCGAGCAATTTCAATGAATGGCTGGGGAATAGCCTTTAAGGCATGTGGAGAACAGTTAATCATTATTGGAGGACCTAGGTCTTTTGGTAATGGGATGATTGAGATAAACTCCTGGGTGCCGACTAACGGTCCGATTGAATGGAAGTTGCTCGTGAAAAAGTGGTCTAGCACTTTTGTTTATAATTGTGCTGTGATGGGATGCTGATGCTATTGGCACCATGTCACCGTAGAGAAAGGTTTCCGAAGAGCTGGTCATCTTTGCCTTCTGGGAGGGGGGATTTCGTGTTTTAAAGCATTGTTAGTGAAAGAATTTCGAAAATAAAAAAATCTAGAAAATAAATTGATAATTAAATAATCGTCGTCTATAAACATGAATCCGGAGGACCCAAAAAATTCCATTCAAAAAATATTTTTTTTATTAGACACAAGACTACAAGAGGACGAAGCCAGGAAAAATTCAAATTTCTAACACACCAAACTTACCTTATACTCTCATGCCATTCAAGGAAAAAACAGCCCAACAATTCAACTTTTTTATTTTTTCAAAATCCAATTAAAAAATATATTTTTATAATATACATAGCAAAAATCTTTTTCCGCAATGCACCATTTGAATAATCGTAAAATAGAGTAATTTAAGTATAAGACATAATAAAGAAAACTTTCAAAATGTGATATTGTGATTATATAAATCTGGAACTCCATTTGAAAACCAAGTTATGAAGCACAATATATACACAGTTTACAAAACAAAATTCAATAAGGGGCCTATATGAATGCATATGTAATACGTTTGCTAAAGAATTGTACTTCGAATTCGTTGTGCCGAAAACTCCCCGAGGATGTTGTCGCCCTGACTCAAACTTAGAAGACCTACTACTAACCTAGGCACACAAAAAATAATCTTGAACGTTGAGCTTTATCAAATTCAGTGATGCATATCTACTCTACTATATCGTAACATAAGTTTATTTCGAGGGTTTAAAACTAGCGTTACAGATGAGTTTTGATCGAGTCTTGTTAGAAAGTAATGGTGTTGTTATTGTGGATATTTTAAACATGAGGACTAGCAACCATTTGAGCTTAGTTAGATCCATTATTGACTTTTGTGATTGATTTAAACATGTTTATAACTTTCATGTCTTTTGAGAAAGTGATAGAATTACGAACAAGTTAACTAAAATAGTCATTGCACCTGACCAACGCTTGAAGCTGCAAATGATGCTCGTGGAGCTAGATTTATAGAAGTCTTAACCCTAATCTCTCCCACAATTTTTAGTCTTAGCCCTCTTATTTGTACCATATAAAAAACTCTACGGACTTTATCAAGTTGGATTGAAATCAAATTCAAGAAGAATTAATTTTGAATAACATCAGTTAATTTAATTTATTCTAATAAGTTTGAAGTTGTTTTTTTCAGAGTTCATTTAATTTATTCAATGAAAACTCTAATTTAGACATAACATTGTTTTAGATACTCTATATTTCTCTCACAGTTTACATTTTGTTCGACTCATTCAAAAATCTAATTTAAACGAACCGTGTTTTATACTTTGTATCTTTTTTCATAGTTTGCATTTAATTTGACTAGATCGATGCCCTAATTAGGATGAATATTAAAAGATAACAAATTATTTAATTCAAGGGAATTTGTATAAAAATACACAATTTTTATTTACATTTGATCAAAAAAACTATTAGTTGCTTTTAATTCGACATAATTAAAAAAAATAAACGTGTCAATGAAGATATGATCGTTATGAAAAAAAGACAAATAATAGATATAGTTATATAATAATAAACTGAAAATAACTGAAATAGTACAATGACAAACACTGATAACATTAACACTGACACATGCAAAAACGTCACGTAAAACAAAAGTTCACTTTATTAAATACTAATTAAAGTATTCAGTATTTTATATTTTTATTTAAACTAAAAAAATTACAATTTATCATCAATTACATAAGTAATTTCAATGAAAATTAGATGAGTCTTCAATTAGGTTCTTAATGACAAATTTGTAAAATGAAATATTAGTAGGTATATATAGATAATATTAATGAAATAAGGTGTGATAATATAATTTAAAATATAGCATGACCATATATGTAATGCATGTATGTATAACATGATGGATGTATGTCCATTCCCTCATTTAAACCATAGTTAACCCAAACAAATTTAAAAGAATGATACAAACTATAAAAATAACATGAATATACAAATAACATACATTACGTGGTGGGGCCTGAGATTTAGAACACGTGCAAAAATGGGGTTCAGCAGTTTGGCTTACCTTTGGTTGGGGCCGCAATTTCATTGACGTTGTAGGCCCCACTTTTAACTTAAGAATTTTTTTTAGTAAACTCCACTACATACTACTAAATTATGGCTTCTGAGTCGAAAATGCCTTTTATCTATGTCTTAGGATCTAAGTTTAAATTATTATGTTGCTTTTCCTTTGAAGTTTCATTTGAAGTATTATGTTTGCTTTGAATTTTATAAATTAATTGTTGCTATTATCCTTGTGTTTATATTTGATATAACAAAAAGGAGAGAATGATTATATAGTCAATTTTTTTTTGAAAATCCATCTTAAATTAAGGGGAAGAAAGTTTTTCAAAAGTTTCAAAAACTTAAAAATTTATATGTGGTTATATCAAAAAGGGGAGATTGTGAAACTAAAATTGATTTTGATATAACATCTAAACTTATGGACCAATTTGCAAAACAATAAATTTTTAAGTACTCTTTAAAGTTTCACTGTTGACAAGTATTTTAAACAAAATAATATCTCAAGACAAATTCATAAAAGGATAAATTTTTCTAAGTCTTTCCTAGAAGTTTTCAAGCCAAACTATACAAAAACGCACAGGCGTATCGATACCCTTAGGCGTATCGATACGAGTTTTAACTACTGGAATTTTAATGGACATAGCGTACTGATACGGTATTACCCCGTATCGATACGATATTCATCTGGGCAACTCTTTCAATGATATCGTACCGATACGCTTTGCAACCGTATCGATACGATAAGCTTATCTTTGCATTTAAATTTCGAACGTTAACTTGTCGGTTGGTTGGTATCCCAATTTTTAAATGACTGTTATATCGTACCGATACGCTAAGGATGCGTATCGATACGATCTTTAAGAAAACCAAACTTGGAATTTCAGTGAGCAAATACCGTATCGATACGACCTTCCGTAGCGATACGCCCCTTAAAACCGTACCGGTACGCCTTCTATGCGTATCGATACGCTATGTTTTCAGTCACAACGGCTCTTTCCTCTTTAATGCAGGTATCGATACGCTCCCTACGAGTACCGATACGGTAGGCAGCAGAGCTGCATTTATTGCGGGAAAAATGCTCTCAACGGCTCTATTGATGATCTCAACTACCAAAACGGCTAGAATTCAATGCAAGTGTATAAAAACGAGTCTCAATTGAACAAACAACAACTATTGAACCTACAAGCAACATCAAAGCATCAAATCCAAACCCTAGTGCCTTTCATTGTCAAATTCTTGTACCCAACTCTTGTGTTTGTAACACCCCCTTCCCGGCCTGGTAGAGAACCGGGTCGGAGAGCGCTACCGAAAAACAATACGGAGATCGGAGACATAAATCCAAAGTTAAAAAAAAATCATTTCGTAATATTTTACTAATCTCTTTTAAGACTTAACACTTAACTTATTAACAACTTACTCAAAGTGGGGTCAATTTTAAACTTTTTCAAACTTAGGGACTAAATTGTAATTTTCACAAATTAAAGATCTTTATCTGAAATTCGTGAAAATATACTGAAATTAAACTTACTAGTTATTAACCTGTAAAACCTCATTACTATCGGAGGTCATTTACTTACCTGATTAGACGATGTAATGTTTAGTGACTATTTTGTAAAGTATTCAAATCTATTTCTTTTTGAATTATCTTACTAAAATTCTTTACATATTTAAATGAGCCTAACAACTCACAAAAATCTTATAATCCTTTAATCAATATTTTAGTACCAATTATGTCAATTTTATTACTAACTCAATAGTCTATATAGCTTTAACATCTTATACAAAACATAGGTAACGTATACACAATAGTAGGCCCACAAGACTAGTATAATTACTTTAACTACTTTGCCACCATACTAGGAGTTTATAAGGACAAAACACATTACTCTTTAATTGTAGTGACTTGCCAACCTTCCAACTAATCCCGATCTCGATCTATTACTTTCTTTAACCTGAAATGTTATGCAATGAATGCATTAGACTTACATAGTCTAAGCGAGGTAGCCAATGACAATGAATGAACATGTTATGTCATGTAGCATGCTTCCAAAAATGATCATAATGCAATAACATGTCATACTTTATATTCATAACAAAGCATAATATCATATCATGAGAATAACATAGCATAATGTATCAAACACATAATATATTGGTACCATTGGATACGCGGATTCCCTGTACACCCTATCATGAATCAGTAATGAGCCGTAGCCCTGAGCCGTAGCTCCATGTATATTCATAACAAAACATAATATCATATCATGATCATAACATAGCATAACGTATCAAACACATAATATATTGGTACCATTGGATACGCGGATTCCCTGTACACCATATCATGAATCATAGATGAGCCGTAGCCCTGAGCCGTAGCTCCATGTATCCCTTACACTTCCATCCTTTTATCTCCCACATATAGGCCGTAGCCCTGGACCGTAGTCCTCCCTTACATGTTGAGCTCGAATAACCCTATGGCATGCCAATTGTATCCAACGTCCATAAATACACACATTCACATAGTCCATGATTTTCATATCATATCATATGAAATAACAAGATGAGCCGTAGCTCCATATCATGTAGCATTTCATAGTCATATTCGAACATATCAAAGTAATGCAAGGCACTTACCAAATTTGCCATTCAAACATAGTTGCTCTACATGAGCCCTTAACAAATGCAAACATAATCATAAATAATGCAACGGGAAGGCACCGAGCCTATCCCTTGACGCAACTACACTCACATATCAGAACAAAGAAACAAAGATCGGAATGACACCGCGTCACCCGAGACAAATGCATCCACACTCACATATCAGAACATAAAGACAATGATCGGAATGACACCGCGTCACCCGAGACAAATGCATCTACACTCACCTCAATCCAAGCTTAGAGACATTTTCCTTATTCTCCAACTTTGTGGTTTCCTTCATTTCTACTCTTTTCTAACCAAACATTAAAGAAACATATCATTTAGTATATTAGGCAGTTTGCATTGTCCTTAAAGAAATATTTATATAAAATGTTCTATAACTCAAAATCTGATTTCGTTTGTTTTAAACGAAACTATACTGAATAACCTTTTAAACCATATAAATTATAGTTTTTAATTCCTCTTATACAATTTATAATAAATTTCTAAAGTCGCTGTTGATGCAGATTTAGGGGCAAACTGTTACCCTGTTTTTATGACATTTACTTACTCAAAAATTCATATCTTTTTACTCACAACTCCAAATAAGGAGTTCTTTACCATTCTGGAAAGCTTATAAATACACCTTTACAACCATGTATGACACATAATTTTATCATTTCCCTATTAATACAGTTTATTACTTGAACATAAGGCATTTTCAGAAACCTAATCTGTCTATGCTTAATTTGTGACTTTAGTGCATTTATAATCTATGTTTCACTACACTATTAATCTTGAGCTTTTAACCATATTTACATTAATCTTATAACATTATTTTTATAATCCAGCAACCTCAAAAATAGGACATGTAAGTCCTCAATTTATCAATTTCCACAAAACAGTCCCCTTTTTATTCTTTAATAATCCTGTATGTGATCTAAATGGTTTTAACCTACCAATTGAGACTTAATTCAAGCTTGGCCATTTAATTTAATTCATTTCATGAATCCTCTATTCTAATCATAAATTTTCAGAATTTTATTGGCATTATTTAAGCCCCTATAATTTTCAAATTTTACAATTTAGTACAGCAGATTCTAGATTCATTCAGTTTTAGTCCAGTAACTTCTAACAACAATTTAGAGACCTATACTTAACATTTTTGAGCAAATCATACCTCTATTTCATGTAAAATTTTGTCCTCTACAACTTTGTAGAAGAACACGTTTTCCAGAAATGACTCTAACATGCTCAAAAATGCAGTTTTCTACAGGACAGTTTATAAATCCGAATTTATTTATCCTTTCTACCCTTATCTTTTACAATCCTTTAATTAATCCAATTTCATGCTTAATATAAATACTAACATCAAATTATAGGTAGTTGAGACTCTAATCTCAACTTTAATTTATTTCACTCACCTTGATAGACCGGTACTTTATTTTTATTTCTTGGGCTTGACGGTTGTTCCGAATCGACCTCGTATACCATGATAATTAATAAAAACTAATCAATAAAACAGTATCGAATATATATAAAAATATTAATCAACTCGATACCGAAACTTAAACTAACTAGAGATTTGAGCTTACCCCGTCATCGGTAGAAATTCGATATTACTATATCGAAAATATCGGACTACCAATCGAACATTGGATCGTATGCTACTATTTTTTTCTTTCTTTCTTTCTTTCTTGCTTCTTTGCCGTGAATTTCATCAATCTCCCCCCCCCTTTTATACTAATTTGGGCATCTACTATTACACTCACTATATTTGTTTTTATTCAATAATTCTAAACAAGTGGCTTGAAAATTTGCAAGCCACCAACGCCACTTGCTTCTTCTTCCTTTATTTTTAATAATAATAATAATAATAATAATAATAATAATAATAATAATAAACCAAATAAATAGGTTTCAAACCTAATTTCTACTAGACCCGAATAATCTAATAAACTATCATAAATTACCCCGAATAATCTAAATAAGATCGAATAAATTATTTAATCCGATAAAAATATTCGGTCACCGGAACTTAATTTTGACTAGACCGGTTTTTGGGATGTGACAACTCTCTCCCCCTTTAAAGAAAATTCGTCCTCGAATTTTCTCCGACAAGAATATGCTCATCTATACGAGCTTGACTGAACTTAGACATCTAAACATACAAAGATCGGATTAGTCGGCAAGTCACAATATTCAATAAATAACTCCTAGGTGGCAAAGTAACACAACATACAATACAAACATACTTAAGTTTAGTCCAGAACCGACTAAACTCTAGCTCTGATACCACTAATGTAACACCCCCTTTCCGGCCTGGTAGAGAACCGGGTCGGAGAGCGCTACCGAAAAACAATACGGAGATCGGAGACATAAATCCGAAGTTAAAAAAAATCATTTCGTAATATTTTACTAATCTCTTTTAAGACTTAACACTTAACTTATTAACAACTTACTCAAAGTGGGGTCAATTTTAAACTTTTTCAAACTTATGGACTAAATTGTAATTTTCACAAATTAAAGATCTTTATCTGAAATTCGTGAAAATATACTGAAATTAAACTTACTAGTTATTAACCTGTAAAACCTCATTACTATCGGAGGTCATTTACTTACCTGATTAGACGATGTAATGTTTAGTGACTATTTTGTAAAGTATTCAAATCTATTTCTTTTTGAATTATCTTACTAAAATTCTTTACATATTTAAATGAGCCTAACAACTCACAAAAATCTTATAATCCTTTAATCAATATTTTAGTACCAATTATGTCAATTTTATTACTAACTCAATAGTCTATATAGCTTTAACATCTTATACAAAACATAGGTAACGTATACACAATAGTAGGCCCACAAGACTAGTATAATTACTTTAACTACTTTGCCACCATACTAGGAGTTTATAAGGACAAAACACATTACTCTTTAATTGTAGTGACTTGCCAACCTTCCAACTAATCCCGATCTCGATCTATTACTTTCTTTAACCTGAAATGTTATGCAATGAATGCATTAGACTTACATAGTCTAAGCGAGGTAGCCAATGACAATGAATGAACATGTTATGTCATGTAGCATGCTTCCAAAAATGATCATAATGCAATAACATGTCATACTTTATATTCATAACAAAGCATAATATCATATCATGAGAATAACATAGCATAATGTATCAAACACATAATATATTGGTACCATTGGATACGCGGATTCCCTGTACACCCTATCATGAATCAGTAATGAGCCGTAGCCCTGAGCCGTAGCTCCATGTATATTCATAACAAAACATAATATCATATCATGATCATAACATAGCATAACGTATCAAACACATAATATATTGGTACCATTGGATACGCGGATTCCCTGTACACCATATCATGAATCATAGATGAGCCGTAGCCCTGAGCCGTAGCTCCATGTATCCCTTACACTTCCATCCTTTTATCTCCCACATATAGGCCGTAGCCCTGGACCGTAGTCCTCCCTTACATGTTGAGCTCGAATAACCCTATGGCATGCCAATTGTATCCAACGTCCATAAATACACACATTCACATAGTCCATGATTTTCATATCATATCATATGAAATAACAAGATGAGCCGTAGCTCCATATCATGTAGCATTTCATAGTCATATTCGAACATATCAAAGTAATGCAAGGCACTTACCAAATTTGCCATTCAAACATAGTTGCTCTACATGAGCCCTTAACAAATGCAAACATAATCATAAATAATGCAACGGGAAGGCACCGAGCCTATCCCTTGACGCAACTACACTCACATATCAGAACAAAGAAACAAAGATCGGAATGACACCGCGTCACCCGAGACAAATGCATCCACACTCACATATCAGAACATAAAGACAATGATCGGAATGACACCGCGTCACCCGAGACAAATGCATCTACACTCACCTCAATCCAAGCTTAGAGACATTTTCCTTATTCTCCAACTTTGTGGTTTCCTTCATTTCTACTCTTTTCTAACCAAACATTAAAGAAACATATCATTTAGTATATTAGGCAGTTTGCATTGTCCTTAAAGAAATATTTATATAAAATGTTCTATAACTCAAAATCTGATTTCGTTTGTTTTAAACGAAACTATACTGAATAACCTTTTAAACCATATAAATTATAGTTTTTAATTCCTCTTATACAATTTATAATAAATTTCTAAAGTCGCTGTTGATGCAGATTTAGGGGCAAACTGTTACCCTGTTTTTATGACATTTACTTACTCAAAAATTCATATCTTTTTACTCACAACTCCAAATAAGGAGTTCTTTACCATTCTGGAAAGCTTATAAATACACCTTTACAACCATGTATGACACATAATTTTATCATTTCCCTATTAATACAGTTTATTACTTGAACATAAGGCATTTTCAGAAACCTAATCTGTCTATGCTTAATTTGTGACTTTAGTGCATTTATAATCTATGTTTCACTACACTATTAATCTTGAGCTTTTAACCATATTTACATTAATCTTATAACATTATTTTTATAATCCAGCAACCTCAAAAATAGGACATGTAAGTCCTCAATTTATCAATTTCCACAAAACAGTCCCCTTTTTATTCTTTAATAATCCTGTATGTGATCTAAATGGTTTTAACCTACCAATTGAGACTTAATGTAACCCCCTAGACCGGCCTATGCGGAATGACCATGTCTAGTAAGTTACATTAAAATTTTTATAATCATTTAGTAAACAAGTTTGCAACAAAGAATTTATTTTAAATAGCATTTCGACCAAATTTTGTGAAAACTATCAAGTTTAGTAAATATGTTTAGACACATCAAACCTTAATATTTTTAAAGACTTACACATAACATAATAAAACATGTCACCCATAATTACAAATGGTGGATAGAAATATTACATTCAAAAACAACGTTGAAAGTGTCGATCCTCCAAGTGTCAACTACAGGGCAGCTTATTCCAACCTATCTGAAAGGGGAAAAATATTTGGGCGTGAGCTAGAAAGCTCAATGTGATCCAACAGTGCAAGAAAACATTTATATTCATAAATGTTAAATCATGTTATGAAAGACATACTATATATATAATTATACATGTACATCATGCTTTCATGAAATCTTTCTACCCTCCATCCGAACACCATGATACAGTTCCCCAAAACCGTATCCTATATTGGCATTAACCCAAGCCCACTGGGCGGGGTACCATCCTAAGGAATACCTTAGAATACGGGCGGCCCTTGCCGAAGCATAGGAACCGTAAACGGGCGGACCTGGCCGAAGCCTAGAATCCGTAAACGGGCGGACCTGGCCGAAGCCTAGGATCCGTAAACGGGCGGACCTGGCCGAAGCCTAGGATCCGTAAACGGGACGGTCTTACCAGCTGGATCAGGGCTGAGCCGTAGTCTCCACATCATACCCCCAAGAATTTTCACTAACTAGTCCGGTAGTACATAGTATGCAACAATAAAAGCCATAACCATGCTCATCATCTTATATCTATACTGCTGACTGAGAATTATAGTCATGCTTATCTCAATGAATGCTAGAGTATAATTAAAATCATACCGTGAAACCATATTCCCTTAATAAACTGAAAACATGTTAATTTTCACAAATTAAATTTCGTAATCATATGCACAGTATGACTTATAAATTGTGTGAGGCATGTAATTCATGAATATAAAACAGTTATGTAGCACACAAGGAAACACACCTCAAAGGATGAGATCAGTCAGTCAACAGGTCTAACAGGCACTGGGATCACGCTCTGCTACAGTATTTGAGCCTATATAAACATGGATTACGGTTACAATCAAATTTACACCTTAATTCGTATTTAAATACTAGGTTTGAGGTCATACGAGTGACGATCGGATCACGAGGTGGTATAGATCGGGACGAGCCGGGCTGGGCGTAGATACGATCGGAAGGTTCACGTGTACCTATTAGATCAACAAGTTAATATCAATCCTTAACCATAAATTCCTCATGAAAAACATAGCTTATACATATGTATTTTCGAGTTCAATTTCCAATTTGGAGGCTTTCGGGTTTGAATTTCAAGAAACGGGCTTCAAAAACGGACTCGGGACGTCGAAAAACATAAAATAGGGCTTTTCGGAAAATTTGACTTTTTGGTCAACGGTCAACGGTCAAAGTCAACGCTGACGTCATGCTGACGTCACTGTTGACCGGGTCGGGTCAACAGGTCGGGTCAACGGGTCGGGTCGAACGCTGACGTCATGCTGACGTCATACTGACGTCACTGTTGACCGGGTCGGGTCAACGGGTCGGGTCGAACGCTGACGTCATGCTGACGTCATACTGACGTCACTATTGACCGGGTCGGGTCAACGGGTCGGGTCAACGGGTCGGTAAACGGGTCGGACGCTGACTTCATACTGTCGTGGCGGGTCCGGTTCGGGCGGTTCGGTTCATGACCAGACCGGTCTGAACCGGCCGGTCCACTGCCACCGTCCAGGGTGGCCGGGAACGGCGCGTGAAGCCCACGCGCGGCTCCGGAGGGCGCGTGAAGCCCACGCGCCGCCGTGGACGGCGGAGCAAATTTTTTTCTTTTTTATAAAAAAAAACAGAATGCTCCAAATTCAATTTTCTATCACCCCAAACTCGTATTTAAGTTGAAAACTTACCGGATTTTCGCCGATTTGAGAAAAACCTCAATTTTTACGAAACCTTCAACGGCAAATTAACGGCAAACGGAGCGGCGGTTTAACGCGTAGATAGGGGCGTTTTGTCCGGGACGTTGAGACGGTTCGGATGGTGGTGGCGGTGAACGAACGGCACAACGCGGTGATGGACGGCTGTTGGTGGCGTACGATTGGTTTGTGTTGAGAGGAAAATGAAACTTAGAAATTGAGAGGGAAGTGTTCTGCAGAGATGAGGATAAAATGATAATAATTGAAGGGGAGGGAATAATATAATTGGGGGTGAGTGATAATAATAATTGAGGGGACAAAATGAGTGGGAGTGGTTAAAGAAAGAAAAAAAAATAATATAATATATTTTTTTTTGATTGTTACAATTCTCCCTCGCTAAAAAAAAATTTCGACCTCGAAATTTACCTTAATGGAATAAATGCGGAAACTGCTCTTTCATCGACTCAAGGGTTTCCCAGGTAGCTTCTTCAGGACCTCGATTTCTCCATTGTACCTTAACCATAGGAATACATCGATTCCTTAGAACCCTCTCGTCTTGATCCAAGATTTGAACAAGTTCCTCCTCATAAGACAAATCTGGTCTCAACTCCACATCCTGTACCTGGATAATATGGCTCGGATCTGGGTGGTACTGTCTCAACATAGATACATGGAACACATCATGAATACGGCTAAGCTGGGGAGGTAATTCAAGCTGATAAGCAACAGGCCCGACTCTCTTCCGAATACGGTACGGTCCAATAAATCTTGGGCTCAATTTACCTTTGCGCCCAAATCTCAGAACTTTCTTCCATGGTGATACCTTTAGAAAAACCTGGTCGCCAACCTCAAACTCTATATCCTTTCTCCTCCGATCAGCATAAGACTTCTGTCTGTCAAACGCCTCCTTCAAACGACTACGAATCAGTCTGACAGTCTCTTCAGTCTCTTGGATCAACTCAGGACCCAAAGTCTTCTTATCATACAATTCAGTCCAACAGATTGGAGTTCGGCAGTTGCGACCATACAAAGCTTCGTAAGGTGCCATGCGAATACTAGCCTGGTAACTGTTATTATAAGCAAATTCGGCCAATGCTAAGAAGTCTTCCCAACTACCATGGAAATCTATCACGCACCCTCTCAACATATCTTCAAGAACTTGAATTACCCTCTCAGACTGGCCATCGGTCTGTGGATGGAAAGATGTACTGAAATTCAGACGGGTACCTAAAGCTCTGTGCAACGCCACCCAGAATCGAGAAGTGAACCTCGGATCCCGATCAGAGATGATAGATAAAGGTACCCCATGTAGTCTGACAATTTCAGAGATGTATAGCTTAGCCAGCCTCTTCAAAGAATAAGTGACTCGAACCGGGATAAAATGAGCTGACTTTGTGAGTCGGTCTACAATTACCCATATCGAATCCTTTTTAGAAGGTGTCAGAGGAAGTCCTGTAACGAAGTCCATTGTAATACGTTCCCATTTCCACTCGGGAATCTTAATAGGCTGCAACAAACCAGAAGGATGCTGGTGCTCTGCCTTAACCTGTTGGCAAGTCAAACACCGGGATACATAATCTGAAATGTCCTTCTTCATACCTTCCCAACGATATCTCTGCCTCAGGTTTTGATACATTTTGTCCCCACCGGGATGCATAGCATAAGGGCTATTATGAGCCTCTCTAAGAATAACCCGCTTCAACTCGGCATCATTTGGTACGCAATAACGATCCTTAAAGCACAAGACTCCATCCTGATCAAAGGCATAGATGGTAGTAGATCCTTGCTCAACCTGCTGTATGACAGGAAGTAAGGAACTATCTATAAGCTGTTTGGCCTTAATTTCCTCGACCAAAGTCGGTTTAACCTGCAGCTCGGCTAGTAGACTTCCATCACTGTATAAACTCATTCTGGCAAACATGGATCTCAAGTCTGATATAGCCTTACGACTCAAAGCGTCAGCAACGACATTATCCTTCCCTGGGTGGTACTCAAACACACAGTCATAATCCTTAAGAAGCTCAATCCAACGACGTTGTCTAAGATTAAGCTCTTTCTGTGTAAGAATGTACTTCAGGCTCTTGTGATCTGTAAAAATATAACACTTCTCTCCGTAGAGATAGTGTCTCCAAATCTTCAAGGCAAAGATTACAGCGGCCAATTCTAGATCATGGGTAGGATAATTACACTCATGAGGCCTTAATTGGCGAGACGCATAAGCTATTACCTTCCCATCCTGCATTAGAACGCAACCAAGTCCAGAACGCGACGCATCACTATAAACTGTAAAATCCTTCCCAGACTCGGGCTGCGTCAAAACTGGAGCTTGCGTTAAGGTTGTCTTCAACTTCTCAAAACTATCACGTTGAACATCTGTCCAGATGAATGGAACATCCTTCCTCAACAGCTTCGTCAAGGGAGAGGCAATAATAGAAAAATCCTCAACGAAACGCCTGTAATATCCAGCTAAACCCAAGAAGCTGCGGATCTCAGAAATATTCTTGGGTTGTTTCCAACTCACAATGGCTTCTATCTTGCTCGGATCAACCTGAATACCCCGAGCCGATACCACATGCCCCAGAAATGTCACCTCACTGAGCCAGAATTCACATTTGCTCAATTTGGCGTACAATTTGTGATCTCTAAGAGTCCGTAGAACAATTCTCAAATGCTCAGCATGTTCTGCCTCAGTCCGGGAGTAGACTAGGATATCATCAATGAACACCACCACGAATTGATCCACATACGGCCGGAACACACGATTCATTAGATCCATAAAAGTGGCAGGAGCATTAGTCAGACCAAATGGCATTACCAAAAACTCGTAGTGCCCATATCTGGTGCGAATGGCCGTCTTTGCTACATCAGACCCCTTTATTTTCAGTTGATAGTACCCTGAACGAAGATCAATCTTCGAGAAAATTGTGGCTCCCTGCAACTGATCGAACAAGTCATCTATCCTGGGCAATGGATACTTGTTTTTGATTGTTAACTTGTTCAGCTTACGGTAATCAATACATAGCCTAAGAGACCCATCTTTCTTCTTCACAAATAAAACAGGAGCTCCCCAGGGTGAAGAGCTAGGTCGAATAAATCCTCGATCGAGGAGTTCCTGCAATTGAATCTTTAGCTCCTTAAGCTCCTTAGGAGCCATACGGTATGGGTTCATCGAGACTGGTGCAGAGCCCGGATAAATCTCAATCTCAAACTCGATATCTCTATCCGGGGGTAGCCCAGGTAATTCTTCGGGAAAGACATCAGGGAACTCACTAACAGTGCGAATTTCCTCAATCTTTGTCAAAGAACCCTTGGTATTCAAGATACAAGCGATGAAGGTCTGGTATCCTTTCCGGATCATTCTGTCAGCAGCCAAAGCAGATATTACATTTGACAGATACCCTCGGCGCTCACCGGTGAGAATCACAGTACGATCATCAGAAGTCCTTAAAAATGCTCTCTTTGTCTCACAGTCTAGGTTAACTCGGTGTTCAGTCAACCAATCCATGCCAAGAATTATATCAAACTCTTCTAGAGGTAGCTCCATAAGATCGGCTAGAAAGATTTCCCCTTGCACTTCTAGGGGACATCGCCTGAAAACTTTATTTACAACTACCGACTGACCCACTGGACTCATAACGGTAATTGTATTCTCAGTGGTCTCATCAGGAATCTGGAAGTCTCGAGACACGGATCTTGATACATATGAATGGGTAGAACCATTGTCGAGCAATACAAAATATGGAACAGAAAACATAGTAAAAGTACCTGCAATGACGTCTGGCTCATCTCTGTCATCTCGACGTCTGGAGGCATAAACAAGTGGAGGCTGCCTAGCATCATTCATAGCTGGTCCTCCACTCTGATGTGATCGGCCTCTACCATCAGATCTAGCAGAAGATCCATGAGCTCTACTCTGATAACGCCCTGAACCCGGTGTTTGAACAGATGTTTGTGATCGGGCTGGAGTCTGGGATTGAGCAGGGGTCTGAAACGACGATCGGTCCACAGAAGGGGGGTGTGGACAATCTTTCTTAAATTGGCCAGTGGATCCACATCTGAAACAAGCACCCGTCATCTTCCTGCACTCCCCTCGATGAAGCTTACCACACTGTTCACATAAAGGTAAATGAGTGGACCCTGATGTATCACCTCGACTAGCCGTTGGGCCCTGCTGTACCGGGGGCCTATAATTTGAACCACTTCCCTGATACATGTTGCGAGGCCTCTTATCAAAGCGAGAATGAGACTCTCTCTTTCTAGAAGATTTCCAAGGTCGATCTCGGTCTCGCCCTCGATCCTTGCTTCTTTCTTGTTCACCATCTCTACCACTCTGACTAGCTGCCAAGATCTCCATTTGTTCTGCAGTCTTAGCTCGGTCCACTAAATTTTCAAACACCTGATCATGGTGGGTAGCCACTCGGTCACGTATCCCAATACGAAGGCCCTCCTGAAACTTTTCACATTTGTCTTTTTCCGTAGGAATTAAATTTGTACCATATTTTGATAACTCGAGAAACTGTATCTCATACTCAGCCACGGTCATAGTATCCTGTACCAGATCTTTAAAAGCCTGGCGTCTTTCTCGCAAGAATTGTTCGCCCAGAAAACGGTTTCTAAAGCGCTCCTTAAAGAATTCCCATGTCAGACGATCAGAAGGAACACTACTCATAATGGACTCCCACCAAGTACGGGCATTCCCATTTAGCATCGATACGGCCCCTAAATACTTTTTAGATGGCTCAAAACCCAACTCACTCATACGTCTATCGATATCATATATCCACTCCTCAGCCTCGGTAGGTGGTCCACCAAGAGATCCCGAGAAAGTCTTGATCCCATTAACGATCAAGGTCTGTGAGATAGGAACTTCAGGTGTGACTCCAGCTGCTCTAACTACTCCCTGAATCAACTGGAGAAACTGTCTACTCAATGACTCATCCGTAATTCCAGTCATAGGCTCAGGTCCAGCAACAGTAGTACCTCTGACTGGTGTGGTCATACCGATATTAGGGGTAGGCAATGGAACAGTGGAAGTAGGTGTGGGAGTATTCGGGGCAGATGTCGGAGTAGTCGCAGCAGAAGTAGTAGTATCAGGAACTGAAAGACCAATAGGGGTAGGAGGCTCTACAATTGTCGAGGGGTCAACTGCGGCTGTAGCCACTCCAGAGGCATGTGGATCAGCCACTAAATCATCTATCGGGTCTGCAAATCTAACAGGTCGACCACGCCTACGAACGGGTCGACGTTCCCTTCCAGTGCTCATTCTCGGAGAATCTATTCATCGGATAAAACTTATGATCATGATATGACACTGGAGAATCGAACACAATTAAACATATAAAGTTGGGTGACATGGCCCTCTCTTTTTTTATACGTTATAAAACATTTTAAATGGACCATTTTTTTTTCACAGTCCGAGGTTTTAAAACCAAAAGCTCTGATACCAACTAAATGTAACCCCCTAGACCGGCCTATGCGGAATGACCATGTCTAGTAAGTTACATTAAAATTTTTATAATCATTTAGTAAACAAGTTTGCAACAAAGAATTTATTTTAAATAGCATTTCGACCAAATTTTGTGAAAACTATCAAGTTTAGTAAATATGTTTAGACACATCAAACCTTAATATTTTTAAAGACTTACACATAACATAATAAAACATGTCACCCATAATTACAAATGGTGGATAGAAATATTACATTCAAAAACAACGTTGAAAGTGTCGATCCTCCAAGTGTCAACTACAGGGCAGCTTATTCCAACCTATCTGAAAGGGGAAAAATATTTGGGCGTGAGCTAGAAAGCTCAATGTGATCCAACAGTGCAAGAAAACATTTATATTCATAAATGTTAAATCATGTTATGAAAGACATACTATATATATAATTATACATGTACATCATGCTTTCATGAAATCTTTCTACCCTCCATCCGAACACCATGATACAGTTCCCCAGAACCGTATCCTATATTGGCATTAACCCAAGCCCACTGGGCGGGGTACCATCCTAAGGAATACCTTAGAATACGGGCGGCCCTTGCCGAAGCATAGGAACCGTAAACGGGCGGACCTGGCCGAAGCCTAGAATCCGTAAACGGGCGGACCTGGCCGAAGCCTAGGATCCGTAAACGGGCGGACCTAGCCGAAGCCTAGGATCCGTAAACGGGACGGTCTTACCAGCTGGATCAGGGCTGAGCCGTAGTCTCCACATCATACCCCCAAGAATTTTCACTAACTAGTCCGGTAGTACATAGTATGCAACAATAAAAGCCATAACCATGCTCATCATCTTATATCTATACTGCTGACTGAGAATTATAGTCATGCTTATCTCAATGAATGCTAGAGTATAATTAAAATCATACCGTGAAACCATATTCCCTTAATAAACTGAAAACATGTTAATTTTCACAAATTAAATTTCGTAATCATATGCACAGTATGACTTATAAATTGTGTGAGGCATGCAATTCATGAATATAAAACAGTTATGTAGCACACAAGGAAACACACCTCAAAGGATGAGATCAGTCAGTCAACAGGTCTAACAGGCACTGGGATCACGCTCTGCTACAGTATTTGAGCCTATATAAACATGGATTACGGTTACAATCAAATTTACACCTTAATTCGTATTTAAATACTAGGTTTGAGGTCATACGAGTGACGATCGGATCACGAGGTGGTATAGATCGGGACGAGCTGGGCTGGGCGTAGATACGATCGGAAGGTTCACGTGTACCTATTAGATCAACAAGTTAATATCAATCCTTAACCATAAATTCCTCATGAAAAACATAGCTTATACATATGTATTTTCGAGTTCAATTTCCAATTTGGAGGCTTTCGGGTTTGAATTTCAAGAAACGGGCTTCAAAAACGGACTCGGGACGTCGAAAAACATAAAATAGGGCTTTTCGGAAAATTTGACTTTTTGGTCAACGGTCAACGGTCAAAGTCAACGCTGACGTCATGCTGACGTCACTGTTGACCGGGTCGGGTCAACAGGTCGGGTCAACGGGTCGGGTCGAACGCTGACGTCATGCTGACGTCATACTGACGTCACTGTTGACCGGGTCGGGTCAACGGGTCGGGTCGAACGCTGACGTCATGCTGACGTCACTGTTGACCGGGTCGGGTCAACGGGTCGGTAAACGGGTCGGACGCTGACTTCATGCTGACGTCATACTGTCGTGGCGGGTCCGGTTCGGGCGGTTCGGTTCATGACCAGACCGGTCTGAACCGGCCGGTCCACTGCCACCGTCCAGGGTGGCCGGGAACGGCACGTGAAGCCCACGCGCGGCTCCGGAGGGCGCGTGAAGCCCACGCGCCGCCGTGGACGGCGGAGCAAATTTTTTTCTTTTTTATAAAAAAAAACAGAATGCTCCAAATTCAATTTTCTATCACCCCAAACTCGTATTTAAGTTGAAAACTTACCGGATTTTCGCCGATTTGAGAAAAACCTCAATTTTTACGAAACCTTCAACGGCAAATTAACGGCAAACGGAGCGGCAGTTTAACGCGTAGATAGGGGCGTTTTGTCCGGGACGTTGAGACGGTTCGGATGGTGGTGGCGGTGAACGAACGGCACAACGCGGTGATGGACGGCTGTTGGTGGCGTACGATTGGTTTGTGTTGAGAGGAAAATGAAACTTAGAAATTGAAAGGGAAGTGTTCTGCAGAGATGAGGATAAAATGATAATAATTGAGGGGGAGGGAATAATATAATTGGGGGTGAGTGATAATAATAATTGAGGGGACAAAATGAGTGGGAGTGGTTAAAGAAAGAAAAAATAATAATATAATATTTTTTTTTGATTGTTACACTTAATTCAAGCTTGGCCATTTAATTTAATTCATTTCATGAATCCTCTATTCTAATCATAAATTTTCAGAATTTTATTGGCATTATTTAAGCCCCTATAATTTTCAAATTTTACAATTTAGTACAGCAGATTCTAGATTCATTCAGTTTTAGTCCAGTAACTTCTAACAACAATTTAGAGACCTATACTTAATATTTTTGAGCAAATCATACCTCTATTTCATGTAAAATTTTGTCCTCTACAACTTTGTAGAAGAACACGTTTTCCAGAAATGACTCTAACATGCTCAAAAATGCAGTTTTCTACAGGACAGTTTATAAATCCGAATTTATTTATCCTTTCTACCCTTATCTTTTACAATCCTTTAATTAATCCAATTTCATGCTTAATATAAATACTAACATCAAATTATAGGTAGTTGAGACTCTAATCTCAACTTTAATTTATTTCACTCACCTTGATAGACCGGTACTTTATTTTTATTTCTTGGGCTTGACGGTTGTTCCGAATCGACCTCGTATACCATGATAATTAATAAAAACTAATCAATAAAACAGTATCGAATATATATAAAAATATTAATCAACTCGATACCGAAACTTAAACTAACTAGAGATTTGAGCTTACCCCGTCATCGGTAAAAATTCGATATTACTATATCGAAAATATCGGACTACCAATCGAACATTGGATCGTATGCTACTATTTTTTTCTTTCTTTCTTTCTTTCTTGCTTCTTTGCCGTGAATTTCATCAATCTCCCCCCCCCCTTTTATACTAATTTGGGCATCTACTATTACACTCACTATATTTGTTTTTATTCAATAATTCTAAACAAGTGGCTTGAAAATTTGCAAGCCACCAACGCCACTTGCTTCTTCTTCCTTTATTTTTAATAATAATAATAATAATAATAATAATAATAATAATAATAATAAACCAAATAAATAGGTTTCAAACCTAATTTCTACTAGACCCGAATAATCTAATAAACTATCATAAATTACCCCGAATAATCTAAATAAGATCGAATAAATTATTTAATCCGATAAAAATATTCGGTCACCGGAACTTAATTTCGACTAGACCGGTTTTTGGGATGTGACAGTGTTCTTATTGTAATCTTGTATTGTGAGTTTGGGGAGTGTGAAATTGTATTTGGGTAAACATTCATCCTTTGAGAGGAACTTTTAGAGTTTACCAAATTTATCTCTTTGTAAAAGTGAGTGGATTAAGCTTTGGGTAGAAAGGTTAATCAAATTGTAAGGTTACCTCCTCATCCAAGAAAAGGGGAAGAATTCAAGTAGTGAACTGGTTGAAAATCTTTAGTGGGAACTAAGGTAGTGGATGTAAAGTTCATTTGGAGAACTTGAACCACTCTAACTTCTTGTGCCACATTTTATTTTTCACCTTTATCTCTTACTAAAATTTTTATCGCCAATTCACCCCCTCTTAACCATTTGTAATTGTGTGATCAACTCAACACCTTGACCGTACACTAACCTATGGGGAGGGCACAACCGACGCTGGAGGTCAAAAGCCCTCATCTAATAGTCGGGATGTTTCACAATACCATGGGCAAAACTACATAGAAAGGTTGGGGTGCAATTGACCTCACTTAAAAGTACCTATTATATAAGCTATATGAACCTCTGTGTGTGAGAGGGATAATTTAAAACAAAATGAGCTTTTGTTTTTGTTTATTCGATTCTCCGTTTGAGAATTTCAAGGTAACATAGCTAAAAAAGCTTCAGACTTGTTTGTTATCTGATTCGTAAGCCTTTCTCTATTTCTTTTATGATGGTTTTTGAGGTGCGCATTTTTCTATAAACTTTCTCATTTCGTCGGGGTAAAGCTCACAGTTTCATTCTATCTATTTTTTTCTTGGGTGTTTTTTTTTCATGGCCAGTTTCATGTTGCACTAGTACGAATTTAGATATGAATACGGGATAAAAATGACAATTTTTAAAATTTACGAGTATGGTTAGGGTACGGCAAATATAAAATAAATTTTGTATTCTAAAAAAATATAAAAAAATAAAAAGTCGTACAAAAATTATGTGAGCTTGACATCACATATAGTTATATACTTAGTTGATTCATGTGAATAAAATTGTGTTGAAAAAAAAAACAAAAAAAGACAGAAAAAGCATGGGGTAGACTGATAGTAGAAAAATAAGAAAAATAGGAAAATAAAATACTAAAAAATATCCAAATCGTACCTAATATATTTTCGGTATGAAGATGTATCAAATATGTGATACGATATTAGATTGAAGTAATCGTGCTTCATAGTTTGAAACGATGCTGTGGTTTGTTTTGTTTTGTTTGAAATGTATTGATTTCAGTAGAAGTTTGATCTTTCTTCTGGCTTCTTTCTATTGGGTGTCAAATTTTAGATTTAAATTTTACTTTTGATTGTTTAAAAATGTGGAATGTGTTATGAGGTCCACTTTTGATGAATTTCTCTCCTTTTCTAACTTATGTTTTATGTTTATATGTCTTTTTCAGAAGTGGATATAAAAGATATGCTTTTTGGATAATTATTGTTTCTCATTAGTGTTGTGGATTTCTTAGGTTATTCTGATTTGCAAAGAGCATCGTTTTTTTTTTGAATAATTATCCTCTCTCTCTCTGTCTCTCTCTTCAAATTGAGTTATTTATTTATTTTTATATCTGACTGCTAAATATGAACTTACCAGCACACCTGCAATTGGTTTCCGACTTTCCGCAGCATTTTTCATACATTTTTTGTTGGATTTTATGGAATTCTATGAAATGTGAATAACTAATATTATCATTTTCTAAAAAATGGCTTGTAATAAATAGTATCGGAGCAACCGATTGACTGTTTGATCTCACGCTGAGCACCCATGAGTAGGAGAAAATATCACACTTGAGAATAAGCAGATATTAATCAGTAATCACATATTAGAAAGAAAAAATAGTGCCTTTCTGTCTAATACCATGCACAAAGATTTAAATAAAGGTCCACGATGCGACCGCAATAGTTTTCGTTATGTCCACAGCCGCAATAAATACAATGCGACCACAATCTTTTTTTGGAATAAAGAAACCTGAAACATGAGAATAGAAGAAGGAATTGCGTGTACTGAGATTCAAACTATGTCGGGTTTGTTTCATTATATTTTGTAAACTGCAGATTGGCCTAATCTCGGCTCTTAAGGCTTACGGGTGGTTTTATAAACGATGTAAAACCCTGACTACTATTTCCAAATCTTTCCCGTGCATAAAATTCAGAAATAAATTTGTATTAGATTCCGGTTTAAATGTCAGATACGAATATGTAAACAAAAATACTATGTTACTTTTTTAAAGTTTTCCATATGTTTAAACAGTCCTTATGAAGTTATATTCTCCTTGTATTTGTATACATGTTGGACAACAATGTCGGCTTTTAAGAAAAATAACAGTAGTAATAATATGTATATTATATTAATGGAAAACAAAGTTTAATACCTGATCATTTCCATAGTAAGCTCCTTCATATCATTATTATTATCATTTATAATTATATATTTTCAAATTATTTAATTTTTCCTCTTTTTAATAAGCATAATGTTACCGTATTTTGTTATCATTTCATTTATTAATCATCAAAATATTAGATTTATTTTCAGTAAAATATAATATTAGTGCAATTTCTAGAAGAAAAAAATTTGATACACAAATTTATTAAATTTAAAATTTAAAAGACTAGTTTAAGATTTTAGGATTTAAGTTATATGGTTTAGAATTTATGATTCAATGTTAGAGTTTATGGTTCATGGCAGATTTAAAATTTAAAATTTTAAATTTAAAGAATGATTTTGTAAATCAATGGTTGAAATCTCATGATTCCTTAAACTCTTGTTGTCTGTATAAAAAATGCAGGTAAATAGTTATGTTGGTTCAATAAAAGGTGAATAATTTTGTAACAAAGTACATTAAAAATAGAATATAACAAGTGGTTTCAGAAGAAAAACAGATGATACTTATTTTAGGAGACTCGAGTTTAATTCCTCTATTTGTAAGGAGTGTTATTTGTCAAAGTGTTAAGAATGTGCATAAATAAATATTACCTTATAATCACTTTTTAAACTATTTGAAAAAAAAAATATAGAACATAACAGAAAACATAAAGCCAATTGTATAACTGAAAGTGCGACATCAGTTTACTTCGTGTTGTACTGATATATCAGTTGTTGTAATTTGAGAAACAATGAAAATATCTATCAATACAAATTATCTTAACATATTTTAGTTTATTTTATAATTAATATTTTTTCATAAATATATATGTAATTTATTACAACCATCATTAAATAAATCATATTAAATTTTCAATTTTAAACCAATAAGATGTTACTAAAAAATAAATCATATTAATTTAATAAAAATGCTGGCTTGTCATATTAAAAAACTACTAAATGGAGAAAATTTCATTTACTGAATTTTCATTTTTTTTAGGTTTGCCCAAGTCTAATTACTTAAGATAGTGATGGGCCCTTTAGGTCCAATCCCATGCCCACTTTAAAGTTAATCCAGATTTGGGTTGACCCGATACTAATCCGAATCCGACTCACTTCTTTCTGTTGCTAAGAATCGACTCAGTCAGATTCCACTTTGTCTCTCATCTCAATCCAATCCCGAGCATCGCAATTCCCCATTTACCCTCATCGCCCCATCAGATTTCCATCATCGCCCGTATTTTGCATGGCTTGACCCGGAAAACCCGACTCAGATGGACTCTCTGCAAAGTCTCCCGCCACTATCGACTCTCTCCACCTCGGTTGCATCCGCCCTCAACGCTAAACTCGGCACCAACGAGGACCTAACTCAAGCACCAAGTATCGTCGCTGAGTTTCTGACTCAGTGCGATGATCTGGAACGGAATCTAGTCCACCTCAATAGCACCTTCGAGTCAAGCCTCGCATCTTACGCTTCCTTCTCCAATCGCATCGGCGACCTCTTCATCCATGTAAATTCGAAACTGACCGATCTCGGTTCCTCTGTTCGTTCTAGGAGCTCCGTTTCAGGTTCGCATCAATGCAGAATTTTGATTTTGTTATTGATTTTCTCTGTTTTTTTATTGGAAATATTTTTTTTTAAGTTTGTGCATGAAGAGCACTGATAGAAATTTTTGTGTTATGGATGGAGAAGGGTTGGGAGAGGAGTTGCCGTCGTTGGCCAAGGAGGTGGCCAGAGTGGAAGCGGTCCGAGCATATGCAGGTGAGGGTTCTAGAATATCATGGTTATTGGAATTCTAAAATTCTTAATGAATCTAAACAAAAGCACCAAATTTTTGCTCAGAAGGGTTGTTTTGTTATTCAATGGGTTGAAATTGAGGCAAAAGTTTTCCATATTAGGGATTACACTCTGCTTGATTGATTATTTTTCTAATTGTTGTTCTTGTTTTTTTAGAAAGAAAAACAGCATAAGTAATGCCTACTAATCATTAATATAATTTCATACTTTTCTTCTAGTAAGAAGTTAGCAATAGCCATTGTCGTTTTTTTCTCAATGATGCAAATGTAATGCCTCTAGTTCCAAGGTCAAGTCCAACCGTCTGCAGATCTCAGCCAGCTTTATATTATTGATAATTTTTTTGGCTTGTTATTGGCTTCTTCTAATAGATGCATGATAATATTTATTTGTTTGTAATTGTAATTTCTATTCATACTTGTTTCTTCGTTGGAAAAAAAGAAAAAGAAAAGTTAAAGTAGTGTGGATAGAGAGATCTTCATGGAATTCTTAGTTTACCAAGCTTCAATGTTCAAGTAGTTGAAGCTATTGGATTCGCATCTGGACTACATCACTACGGGTTTGCCTTTGCTGTTATTTATGAGTCTTATTGTTTCTAACATGATTTGCTAATCTGATCTGACTATTGTATTTCCGATTGTTATGATCTGTGTTTGATATTTTAAAGGAGGTGGGTTTTTTTTACAATCTATAGAACTTATCTTAATCAAACAAAATTCAATTAATGAAATACAAAAAGGAGGCTGTGGATGATTTATATCTAGCTTCTTTAGAATTTATCAATGGTGGTCTGTTAGTCACTGGTGGCACATTTGCTTGTACCTATCTTGCAGCAAAATTTTGCAATTCGGTGTAGTGCGCAAATTTAGCAATTGGGTATGACGGGGCAGAATTTATATTTGGTAGCATAGTTTGTAGTCACATTTGTTCAGTCCTTATATAATCAAATATAATATACTGATAACTAGGCTGCTGTTAGTGCTTACTTGTCATAAATGTGACTTTTGCTGCTATTGGCATGGCTAGGTTGGTTTAGTAATACAGATATCACTGTTGCAGCTGCTAATTGGGATATGCCGATCCCTTTTTAAGCTTTATTTCAGTGATTTTGTTTATAGGAACCCGTCAGCTATTTCTTAATGTTGTTCATGTTTCAAATCGATTATATAAAGGTGCTTCTATGGGCCACATCCACATGTACTTCGATTTGGCAGTTTGGTTGTTGATTAACTTTGTATTAGGCATCAATTGTGGAGTAAACATATGTATCATCCACGTCTTGTCCATTCTTGGTTTATGTTTCTATTCATAATATATGGTTTATTCAGAAATTGTCAAAATACAATCTTTCTAGATTTGAGAACCATGAGGTGGCCCATTATGTTTGGTCCAGCGAAGCTAATATCTTCCTTTATCCTATTAAGATTTCCTTCCTGCTAGATTCTTTTCTTGCTAGAGATCAATTTCACTTATTCTTATGCTAAAGACATGACTGTAACTTCTTGAAAACGGATAAGGAGAATACTTCTTTTGGAATAGAAACTAATTAGCAGGATTTTCAGAATAATGCAGCCCTCTTTCCTGTATTTTTAATTTTTGTTAGTTTTTCCCTTCTGTTGTTTCCTTTTGTTGCCTCCGTAAACAGTTGTGATCTAATGCTCTCAGCCATCTTTTTGTTCCTTGAAAACTATCTTTTCTGCCAGAGGTAGCGTCAAAGCTTGATAATTTAATTGGTGATATTGAAGATGCCGTCTCTTCTACAATGAACAAAAATTTGAGAAAAGGTTCTTCAGCACAAAACCCAGAAGTAAGTATTAGACACATACAAAGGCATACACACACTCTCATCGAAGCTATTCTTTTTCTTGCATAAACCTGTTTCTTTCTTGATGTTGCAGGAAACCCGCCTGGTTGCTATTAACGCACTCAAACAGACAGAAGACTTGTTAACTTCAGTGACAAAGACACGACCTCAATGGGCACGTCTAGTCTCAGCTGTTGATCACAGAGTAGATCGAGCTCTAGCAATATTAAGACCCCAGGCAATCGCTGATCACCGAGCCCTTCTCACATCCTTCGGATGGCCACCGCCACTTTCCAATTTGACTTCCTCAAGTATGGATACACGGAAATCAAGTGAAGTCTCAAATCCTCTTTTTACAATGCATGGTGATCTTAAACACCGGTATTGTGAAAACTTTCTTGCCCTGTGCCGCCTGCAGGAATTGCAGAGACAAAGAAAATCTCGGCAACTTGAGGGCCATAATCGGGAGGTTGCCCTTCACCAACCACTTTGGACCATTGAAGAGCTTGTCAATCCTGTATCTGTTGCATGCCAACGCCACTTTTCAAAGTGGATTGATAAACCAGAATTCATTTTTGCTCTGGTATATAAAATTACACGGGATTATGTTGATTCAATGGACGAGTTATTGCAACCATTGGTCGATGAGGCACTGCTGACTGGGTACAGTTGTAGAGAAGAATGGATTTCATCAATGGTAACATCCTTATCAACATACTTGGCGAAAGAGATATTCCCTATTTATATCGGTCAAATGGAGGAAGAGAGTGCGACTGGTATAATGTCACAGGCTAGGACATTTTGGCTCCATCTTATTGACTTGATGGTCTCTTTTGACAAACGAATAAAGTCTCTCGTAGAGCAATCTGGGATCTTGCTTTCCGTTCAGGAAGATGGGGCCCCGCGTAAGATTTCATCTCTATCTGTCTTCTGTGATCGACCTGACTGGCTTGATATATGGGCAAAAATAGAGCTGGATGACGCAATGGAAAAATTAAAACCAGAGATGGACGACGAAAGAAACTGGACTAAGAAGGTTCAGGGGGCAGATCTCTCTAATTATGATGATTACAAGTCCCCTGCAGTTTCCAGCATTACTTTTAAGTGTTTATCATCTTTGATTGATCGTTGTCGATCTTTGCCTACAGTTTCTTTGAGATCAAGGTTTTTGAGATTAGCTGGTATACCGGTCATAAAATTATTTTTTGATTGCTTACTTCTCAGATGCCAAGAAGCTGAAGGATTGACTGCCTTAACAGATGATGACGCTCTAATCAAAGTTTCGAACTCCGTTAATGCAGCTCACTATTCCGAATCTATTTTAAAAGAATGGTGTGAAGATGTTTTTTTCCTGGAGATGACATTGGATCAAGGTGATCATCTTGGAGAGTCTTTTGCTGAATATAGTGGCAGCAAGGTTGCAATCGAAGAGTATGGAAATGGTATTTTCCACGAGGAGATTGTTACGTTTGAGGATTTCAGAACACAGTGGGTTGAGAAGGTAACTGTAGTTATTTTAAGAGGATTTGAATCTCTATGCAGAGATTACATAAAGAACAGAAGACAATGGCAGGAAACGAGCGAAGAAGGTTTGACTGTATCGAAAACATTGGTGGGGGCCCTGGATTATATGCAGGCAAAAATGTCGGTGATAGAAGAAAGTTTAAACAGACTAGACTTTGCTGGAATCTGGAGGAGCCTGGCAGCTGGGGTGGATCAGTTGATTTTCAATGGCATTCTTATTAGCAATGTGAAGTTCGAGGACGACGGGGTGGAGAGATTCGGGTATGACATAGAGGTTCTATTCGGGGTTTTCAGGGCATGGTGTTTGAGGCCCGAAGGTTTCTTCCCCAAAGTGAGCGACAGCTTGAAGTTGTTGAAGATGGAGAAGAAACAACTTCAAGACGGCCTGAAAGGGGGGCAGAAATGGATGAAGGAGAATGGAATTAGGCATTTGAGTGCAGGTGAGGTAGAAAAGATTGGAAAAAACAGAGTATATATAAAATAAAATAAAAAGGGTTTTGAATTTTGGTTCCCCATCAATCTTTGTAGCTGAATTAGAGACAGAGAGGTAAGTTCTCTGTTTGTATTCCCATTTGTTTCAGATCAATAAACAATGAAAATTGAATTGTTCTTTCCTTCAGCAATCAGCATCATTTCTAATAATTTATAGAGGCTTATATTTTTGAAGCATCCGTGTTTAATATTCATGTTTGATGCACATGGACATTTCTATAGATACTCGTGTAACACATTCACATTCAAGTATTTCTAAGACCTTTGCTAATACCAATGTTTATAGTATTGTATGAAATATACTTATTTATTTTTACTAATTTTAGTAGCTTAAAAATATCAGTGCAAAAAAATTAAATAAAGTCTTCTATATTTATCACTACCATTTCTTTGAAACAATTTTTTTTCTATTAGCCGTTTTACTAAAAATCATAAACGTAACTGTCTTGTTTAACCGTTAATTTTACCGACATGATTGTTTTACCGTTTTGATTGGGTTGAGTTGATTATCTACCATTTAGTTTAATTTTTAAATTTTTTGATATCGATTCGAGTTTTTATGAACAACACTACTGTCTTCCCTTGATTTCTTTGTTCACCAATGACATTTTCCTTGGTTTTGTTAATTGGTAAATTATTCTTTGGGTTTTAAATTAGTTCCTAAATTTAAAAATATACTAATTTAATCAAATCTTTATAATATTTAATGTTGTTTTAGATTGTTAAAATTTGATGTGAATTATATTAAAATATATTGATCAAATTTTAAATATATTTATATTTATTATGGGGATACTTGAATATAATGTGCTAAAAATAATTATACATTGAAACGACTGTAATCACTAATTTTGTCCGGGGTGTTAAACCCGTACTATTTTCTTTTTTTAATGGGCTTTGATATTTATGTTGTGATTAAAAACCAAAAAAAAGGAAGAAAAAGGAAAAAACAAAAAACTGTATATATTAATGTTATTATTACTATTAACCTTATTACTGTATTACTATCATATATTATATTATAAATCTTATTATTATTATGAATATCTATTATCTATTATTGTTAGTGTTAAATTAGTGTCTTATTATTATTATTATTATTATTGATATCCATATTATTATTATTATTTTTATTAAATCTGAAAACCAAAAAAAACAAAAGTACTAATATAAATAAAAGCCCAGTTTATTAAGTTTAAAAGTCCATATTACATAATAAAAAACCAAAAAATATTATTATACATATATACGGCCCGTTTAGGCCCAAACAAATAAACCCTAATCTGCTAAACTAGAAACCCTAATGTTGTCTCTTATCTTTACAGCCGCCACCCCCTCTTCACCGTCAGATCTGATCTAGATCTGACGGTCCAGATCACACCAGGAGAAGGAAGCCCTAGCTGCCCCCAGGAAACCCTAGCGCCGCGCAGCCTCAGCCCTTGGATCGAGCACACGACCGGATGGCCAAAAACAACCCAGCTCGTGCGTGAGATCCACGCAAAACCGTTCATCTCCCACGCGACTGCTCGAATGCCCTACGCGCGCGTGTCGATCACGTCCGGTCACTCAGGATCGATCCACGGCCGTTGGATGCCCCTCTGGTCCCCTCCCCTCGTACGAGCTCACATGCAAAGGAAAACAACAAATGTCAGAGCCAAAATCGCAACCGAAATATAGAATCAGAGACAACCACAAATTGCAGCACATGAATACAAACAAATGAGGGCAGAATGTAATGATTTGTCAAGAATTGTAATAAAGAAACGAGGTTTCAGAAGTAGAAGAATAGGTTGAGAGAAAAAGATGATGGTTTTCATTAATTTCAGCATAATAGGAACATTACAACGTCCTATGTAATATTCTAGGGACACTCCAATTATTTACTGACAGGTGTCCTATGCTCCAACATTCTCTCTAACTGAATTACGGCTCATCCCGAGCAGTACATTCCTTCTTTGGCAATTCTGCTTCACTAGCCGTTGGTATTGGGTCGTCTCTGCATTCTTTGTCTTGGGCTGCATTCTCCACTCCCGTGACTTAGGCCAAGTGATCCATATGGCGAGCCTGACTGCGTTCAAATGAAACGCTGTCGTTCTTCTCCTGGAATTCAAGTCCCCTTTGTTGGTTCGACATATCCACAGATTTCCCGCTCCTTTCCTCCACTTGCCTTAATTCTTCAATTTCCCCCCTTTTGCTTCGATCATGACAATACCCCCGTCTGCAGGCGATCCTTGTCCCTAAGGATCAAAATCTGGGAACTGTGATTGCAAAACAGTGAAGTCTTCCCAGGTGGCGTTTTTGGAGCCCATGTTTGCCCATTCGATGAGGAGTTGGGTGACCGGGCGATTCTGCCATTTAACCATGCGTTTATCGAGGACCTGTAAAGGGTAGATTTTCAGCTGTCCGTCGTCGGCCACTTCCGGAGGATTGATAGAGGTAATTGTTCTGGATTCAATTTTCTTTTTGAGGAGGCTAACGTGGAAAACGGAGTGAATTTTTGTCGTTGGTGGGAGAGCCAATTGATATGCCACTGACCCTATTTTTTTGATAACCTTGTAAGGGCCATAGAACCGTACAGCAAGCTTCAAATTGGAACGCAGAGCAATGGAGGATTGGCGGTAAGGCTGGAGCTTCAGGTAAACTTCATCCCCAACCTGAAATTGTCTCTCTAATCTCTGCTTGTCTGCATAATACTTCATGCGATGTTGAGCTTTTAGGAGGTTATCTTGGAGTAGCTTGCGTGTGTTTTCACGATTAGCCAAAATGTCATTTACCCCTTGCACTGTAGAGTCCTCTGCCCACTGTAAAATGTTAGGCTTGTAACCATAGAGTGCCTCGAAGGGTGTCAACCCGAGAGCTGTGTGGAAATTGGTGTTGTACCACCACTCAGCCTGGGGTAGCCAAGTCGCCCAAGTCTTAAGCTTTAGGAAACACAGTGCTCTCAAGTACTGTTCGAGGCATTAGTTCAGGCGTTCAGTCTGGCCATCTGATTCAGGGTGGTAGGCTGAGCTGAAGTGGGGAGTGGTGCCTAGCTTCTTTAGAAGCTCTTTCCAGAATATGCTAGTAAAAATCTTGTCCCTGTCAGAAATAGCAATAGTAGGGTTTCCATGGAGCTTGAAAATATTATCGAGGTACACTTGGGCAATATCAGTAGCTGTAAAAGGGTGTGCCAAGGGTAAAAAATGGGCATATTTAGTGTACTTGTCAATTACCACTAGGATGGAGCTGAATTTCTTGGAAATAGGTAAACCCTCAATGAAGTCCATAGAGATAGTATGCCAAGCCTGTGTAGGGATATGTAGTGGTTGTAAGAGTCCAAGCTTGTGGAGGTGTTCATCTTTGATCCTCTGACAGGTGTCACATTGTAGTACATAGTCTTTTACTTGTTTCTTAAGCCCTGGCCAATAGAAGCAAGATTTGATCCTTTGGTAAGTAGCCTGTACTCCTGAATGTCCCCCCATAGGAGAGTCATGTAATTGGAAAAGTAGATGCTGCCTAAGAGTGCCATTAGTGCCCACATACACTCTTCTTTTATACCTCAGAATGCCCTTAGAGAAGGTCCAGTCTTGAGTTGTAAGTTATTGAAGAGTATCAATAGTCATCTTTTCAGTGGCCAGTGAATCATTGTGATAGCTGAATTCTACTTCCTTAACCCAGAAAGGTATGATTGTTGTAGAAGTAATTTGAAATAGAGAAGGATCCTGTCGAGAGAGAACATCAGCAACAATGTTTGTTCTGCCTTTTCTATACTGAATAGTGTAATCTAATCCCAGTAGCTTTGTCAGGCCTTTCTTCTGTACTGTAGTTGTGAGTTTTTGCTCCAAGAGGTGTTTTAAGGCTTCATGGTCAGTCTTAATGACAAAAGGAGTGCTTTCCAAGTAATGTTTCCACTTGGTGACAGCCATGAGGATGGCTAGAAATTCCCTCTCATATACTGACATATCTGCATGCTTAGGGCCTAAGGCTTTACTTAAGAAGGCAATAGGTCTTCCCTCTTGGGAGAGCAGTGCACCAATTCCCCTAGAGCTAGCATCAGTCTCCAAGTAGAAGGGTTTTTGAAAATTAGGTAAGGCTAGGACTGGAGAAGAACACATGGCAGTTTTTAAGTCCTTGAAAGCCTGTTCAGCCTCAGTTGACCAATGGAAATTGTCCTTCTTCAAGAGTGTAGTTAAAGGCTTGCTGATGGAGCCATAGTTTCTGATGAAACGTCTGTAGTAGCCAGTTAATCCCAAAAATTCTCTCAGGGCTTTTAGGGTCTTGGGGAAAGGCCAGTTGTGAATAGCTTCAATTTTAGAACTGTCAGTTGCAACACCTTGGGCAGAAATGATGTGGCCCAAGTATTCAATTTGTTCCTGGCCAAAGAAGCACTTAGATCTCTTAGCAAATAGTTAGTGAGTTCTTAGTAGCTGCAGAACTAACTCCAAGTGATGTGAATGAGTAGAGAGATCCTTGCTGTAGATTAAAATGGCATCAAAAAAAACCAATACAAACTTTCTGAGATAAGGTTCAAAAATAGCATTCATTAGGGACTGAAAAGTGGCAGGGGCATTTGTCAAGCCAAATGGCATCACTTTGAATTCAAAGTGGCCATGATGAGTCCTGAATGTTGTTTTATAGATGTCATCCTCTTTAACTCTTATCTGCCAGTACCCTGATCTGAGGTCAATTTTGAAAAAAATTTAGCCCCTGTTAACTCATCCAACAAGTCTTCCACCACTGGAATTGAAAACTTGTTCTTGATTGTTTTGTCATTGAGTTGCCTATAGTCCACACAAAGTCTCCAAGAACCATCTTTCTTTTTTTCTAATAAGCAAGGGGAGGCAAAAGGGCTCTTACTGGTTCTTATAATTGAGGCAGCCAACATCTCTGCAATTTGTTTTTCCACTTCAGCTTTTTGATGATAAGGAAATCTGTAGGGTCTAAGATTCACTGGTTGTGTGCCTTTCTTAAGAACAATTGCATGGTCTTGTATTCTTTCAGGGGGCATTCCTTGTGGGGTACTGAACACATCTTTGAATTCTTCCAAAACTGGTTTTAGCTCAGGTCTAACTTTACTGTCATCTTCTTCAGCACTGAGGAAGTATATTTCACCCATCAAGTCTACATTCTTTTCAGTCAATTTCTGAAATTTTTCTCCAGAAATGAGTTTAAAACTGGCAGGCTTTACTCCCCCTCTCAATGTTATCAGCTCCCCTTCCTTTTGAAAGCTCATGGTCATTGCATTGAAATTCATACTAACAGGGCTGTATCTTCTCATCCAGTCCACTCCCAGCACCATACCACTTCCTCCCATACACAAGACTCTGAAATCATGCTCAAACTGGTAGCCTTGCATCTTCCACCGTAGTTGCTTAGATTTTGCAGTGCTGAACAGTTTTTCTCCATTAGCCACTGTTATCACCAAAGGGTTGGTAGGTATTACTTCCAATCCTTCCTTTGCCCATCCTGGATTGATGAAGCTATGGGTACTTCCACTATCCACTAGAATGCTTAGGGGCCTTCCCTTGATAGAACCTTGAATCCTGAGTGTACTGTGACCAACAGAACCAGTCAAGGCATTAATGGAAATTTCCAGTTCCTCTTCCCCTGGCTTTTCTTGCTTTTCTTCAATTTCTCCTTCCTCATTTAATTGTTCCTCTTCTGAGTTAGGTTCTTCTTCCTCCATGGAGTTGAATTGCTTAGCTTTACATTGGTGACCAGGTGTAAACTTCTCCCCACACTTGAAACACAAGTTGTGGTTTCTCCTGTAGTCCAATAGGGATTGTTTAGGTGTGTTCTGAGTGTTGATTTTTTGTAGTGGATTTTGGTTTGTAGGCCAGGTTCTTTGTGAGGTATTTGGTGTGGTGTAGGTATAAGGTTTTGGCTTGAGTCTTTTTGTTTCAATCTTCAGAGCTAGTTCATGTAGTCTAGCTAATCTGTATGCTTCATCCAGGTTGGTAGGGTTATTGATTTTGACCCTGTGTCTCAATTCTTCCTTCAAACCACTTAGGAAACTGGAAACAAAGTAGCTCTCTTCTTGGTAGGGATTTTGTTGTAGGATATAGGGTTTGAGCTCTTCAAATCTATCTTGATATTCCTCTATAGACCCCTTCTGAATAAGTTTATTGAACTCCTCAATAACATCCATATAAGTTCTGTCACTGAATCTATGGCACAGATCAGAGGTGAACTCATGCCAATTAATTCTGTGTTTTTACAGGATATAGCTGTCAAACCAAGTTTCAGCTCTGCCTTCTAGATGCATAGAAATCAGGTCCATTTTGTGTTCTTCAGGTATCTCTAACAAAGTAAAGTACTTTTGACATTTCTTTATCTATCCTCTAGGATTATTGCCATCAAACATTTGTAGTTCTATCTTTGGTCTGAAATTACTACCCCTGGACTGATGGTTGAGATTAGGCATGTGTTGTTCATTGTTATTCCCATCTGGAACTGTATCCTCAACCTTCATTTTTTGCTTTTGTTGAGGTGTAAATGTGTGGGTGGGATTTTGTAATATTCCAGGTCCTTCTGGGTTAAAGGTATACCTTTCATGTTCATCCAAGATAGTGACTACAGGAGGGAACTTACTTGCTTGTCCTGGTTGTGGTTTTGTTGCAGAAGAGGTGGGCTTATCGGGTGTAATCTCTCCTGCTTTTGCTTTGACAGCGTGCAAGATCTGTTCCAAGTATCCTTGGGTGGTGTCCATCCGATTCTCCAGCTTTGACACTCTCTGGTCAACGTTACCTTGGTGCTTGGTCCACCATTTGGGAACTGCATCTTCATGGTCTAGTTCTTTGAGTCGATCCTGGATGGTTGCTAGTTGTTTTTGTATCGCAGCTAAGTCTGTGTTTTCTGCCATTTGCTGAATCTTCTTTGATTTACCCAGCTTGAATGGGGGATCACAACAGGCTCTAGATACCAATTTGTAATGATTTGTCAAGAATTGTAATAAAGAAACGAGGTTTCAGAAGTAGAAGAATAGGTTGAGAGAAAAAGATGATGGTTTTCATTAATTTCAGTATAATAGGAACATTACAACGTCCTCTGTAATATTCTAGGAACACTCCAATTATTTATTGACAGGTGTCCTATGCTCCAACATTCTCTCTAACTGAATTACAGCTCATCCCGAGCAGTACATTCCTTCTTTGGCAATTCTGCTTCATTAGCCGTTGGTATTGGGTCGTCTCAGCATTCTTTGTCTTGGGCTGCATTCTCCACTCCCGTGACTTGGGCCAAGTGATCCATATGGCGAGCCTGACTGCGTTCAAATGAAACGCTGTCGTTCTTCTCCTGGAATTCAAGTCCCCCTTGTTGGTTCGACATATCCACAGATTTCCCGCTCCTTTCCTCCACTTGCCCTAATTCTTCAATTTTCCCCCTTTTGCTTCGATCATGACACAGAACCAATAGCAGATTTCCTTCCGATTTATGTAAATAAAAAAAATGTAATTTCTGGGCTTATAAAAGCCGGATGCATGCATTGTAATAGGGGGAGGATTCGGAATTTTAGAGAGAGCATTAGGGAGGATTTTTCAGAAGAGAGTTTTTTTAGAGAGAGAGCATTAGGGGATTTATTCGAAAAATTTCAGAGAGAGTTTGTAATCAACAAATCGCAGAAATCAATACAAGTCGAAATTTTCAGAGGTATCACCATTGTCTTTTTACTTCGAATCGAAACAAAAAAAAATAGTAGTTTAGTTTTTTACCTTTCGCGTCTCTTCTTCTCCCTTTCGCCCTTCATTCATCCTCGCCGGCGATAAGCTCTGTGGCCCTTCCTGAGGCCATGCATGTGAGCCGGTGAGGGGATTTTTTTGGGTTTCTTTTTGGTTTTGGTTTTAGGGCTTTGAAATAAAAGGATTTCGAAAAGGTTTTCCTTCGTTTTGGTTTTGATTTCGAGAAGAGAAGGTTTTTTCGGTTTCGGAAAGAAAAGAAAGAAAAGTTTTTAGGGTTCCAGTGCCGTTGCCGGCGCCGAAACCCCTTTGCGACGCCGGAGCAGAACACAGAAAAGGGGGTCTCTCATCTTTTAGGGTTTGCAAAACTAAGAAAAAGGGCTGAAACGTTTTTTTATTTTGGTTATATAGTGTTTTAGTTTTTTTTAACGGGTTAATCGCATTTAAGTCCCTCCGCGTCGACATATTCGCGCGAGAGGGGCTTCCGCATCGCAAAAACCACATCCGTGGTCCTCCCATGTTTTCAAACATTTTCAACCTCATCCTAAATTTGGTTTCAATCGATTTGCGAGTGGGGAAATTGCTGTTTTGGTCCCTATGGTTTTTTCGAGTCTTTTTAATTTGGTACCATTTTGCACTTTAATTGTTTTGTTAGATGGGTTTATTTACCATCCGGGTCCCTGCCAGTTTATCTTTGTTCCCTTTGCATTTCATTTATTTTGCACATCGAATATGTTATTCATGCATTTTGCATTTTTTATATCGAATATATGTATTTTGCCATATTGTTTATGTTAGTATGTGCATGCTTTGCCTTCTTTTGTTCGAATATATATATTTGTGACATGCATTCTAATATGTCATTACATTACATGTGACCCTTAATGTTTAAATTCGCATGCTAATTAATTTTAATTCTAAAACGGAGATACATATTAATTCGCGTATTCGAGTCGACATGCCTAGCTTATTGGATGTCCCGCGAATATTCGGATTAATTCGAATCGTCTAAAGGTAAATTCGTAATTAAAACAAACAAGACCATAGCATCATCCTTTAATTGCTTGCATCATGCATAAAGGTGACGTACGGGATTCGAACCCTAGACTAACACGACAGTCAGTCTTATATGATGTCGGTTTAGTCTTTGGTCCGGTGTACCGTCATCCTTTTTAATTAAGCGATAAATTAATTCGAAACCACCAATTTGAATAAAGCTCGTATTATTAAAGTCGGGTTTTCAATCAAGAACCCCTAATTAAAGTTTTCTTAAATTTCGAGTAATTTTCATCAATTAAAAGCAACAATTGTTTTGGTACCGATTTCCGGGCGTGATGGTGGTGCTAACCCTTCCCCACACGTAACCAACTCCCGAACCCTTTCAAAAGAATCTCTGGTTTTGTTTTTTACGGTGTCTGGCCTACCTCAGTGGCCGGTGGCGACTCCAACCCAACCGAAAAAAGATTTTTGTAAAAGGTTTTTTCCAAACCCGAATCGAATTAATTTTAAACTCCCCACCTTTTTTAAATTGAATATTTTTCAAAGTAGCGGGGAACTTGATTTGCGAAAAAAACCTCGTTACAACGACTTGTTGAGTTTATTATACATTTGTTAACAATCAAATAATGTAATACCATTGTATATTCATTGGGATAAAAATTAAAATTACACATGAGTTTTCATCAAATTTATACTATTGTATATAAATTTTGATTTTGTGTAATATTCACATAAAATTTTGATTTTGGTTCAGTTATACATATAAAACTTTGACTTTGATTTACTCGTACACATTTAGAAAACATACAATATTATACACAAAATTTAATTTTGTACAATTATACACATACAAAATTTCTTTTTTTTTTTTTTACTTTTGGTCCTCATATATATATATATATATATATATATATATATATATATATATATATATATATATATATATATATATATATATATATAATTGAATTATTTATGAATTTGTCCCCCGCTTCAAATATTTATATTTTGCCCCCAACCTTAAATCCTAACTTCATCCCTGTCCACATAAACATTGATTTATATGCGTAAAATGTTTTCAAATATGCAATGTTATAGATGAACTTTGATTTTATACAATTATACAAATAAAACTTAAATTCTTTTTAATAGAAACAAGATTAAAGGAAGCAAAGAACCTGTCAAGAAAAATTTCTGCAGTGAAATTGTCCCAAAGCAGCAATTTCTAATCAAAAAGTTTGTGTATATTAATATGTAAACATAAACGGTGTTGCATTAAAAATTGTTTCATTAATTTGCAGATTAAATTTAAATTTTATGTATAAGATTACACAAAATCAATATTTATGTGTAATAATGCATATTTGATAAAAGTATTGTAATTTTGATATTTATAATCAACCGAAGTATCGAACTAGATAATATATACATCTTCTATATCATTTTTTTTAGCATTCTAATTCAACCGTAATTGTTGAGTTTTTCTTTTGAAAAAACAAATTCAAACTGTAATATATCTTTGTGTAATCTTATATATATTGATCAAATTTTCCCACATTAATTAGTCTTAAGCAAAAAGCAAGTGATTCAATCTCTGAACAGTTGTCTAGATCCTACATATCTATTTTAGATTTGGAGGGGCCAAGCTGCAGATATTTCTAACTTTTTAAGAAACTAAAAAATAATTTTAACTTAAATTAAGGCTTAACAGTCAAATAAGTGCCCAAATTATACTCATTTTTAGATAGACGTTTAAATTATATATTGGATCAAATATGTGTCTAATGTTTCATTCTATGACCCATTAAAAAAATTTCTGTGACGGATGTTAATTTTTTCGTTACCCAATGAAATTCAAACACATGGCATGGTTCATCATTTTCAGAAATTAAAATCCGAAAATTAGAAGAAAAAAAAATATTAATTAACCTAATAATCTTTAATTTCTTTAAAAATTCTAACCCTAAAATTCTTCCACTTCGACCACTAATTCAACCACCATCGGCCACCGTTGTCTTCGTCGAACCCCCACTACTGAAAGCTTTATCATCTCGTCGTCAAAAATCGACAAATGTCCCGCCGATTGCACCATCAACAAACACCTAACAATGAAGAAGAAAAAGAGGTTGATTGAGTTCCCACCAATAGCTAGAGGATGGTGAATGTTGAACGGTGAGGTACACAACGCTTTAGGCGTTGAACGGTAAACTACCGACTTATGAGGGATGCCGGACGGTGAGGGGATGTGATTTGGAGATTTTATTAAAAGAAATTAAAATTTTTAGGATTTTAAAAATTCAAGAGTTTTAGAGAAATTCAAATATATATGCCACATGTCATGTTATGATTGGATGACAAAAAAAATTTTGACGGTCGTTGACGGAAAATTTTTAAACGGATCACGGAATGAAACATAAGACACTTACTTGACCTAAAATATAGTTTAAGTACATATCTAAAAAAATATAGTTTAAGTACTTATTTGACTATTAAGCCTCAAAATTAAACATAAATTGATTAATTAAAATTTTACCATTCTATTACACTTATTAAAGCCTTGTTTGGCAATTAGCAGATAGCTGATAGCGGATAGCGAATTACATTAGCTGATAGCTAATTGCATTAGCTGTTTTAACTAGCGGATTGTATTAGCTGATTGTATAAAAGTATTTGATAAAATTAACTAATAGCTGATAGTTGTTAGATTATTTAAACAAGCAAAATGACATATAAGAACATGATTATATTCAATACTTGTTTGAATAGTTTATTAGTTATCAATATTTTGTATCTAATTATTATTAATTAGATCTATAAAATTATTTTTAATATAACTTTTTTTATTATAACTGCTGAACCATTAAAACCCCCCGGTTACAAACAAACCAAAAAATAAAAGCAACCCAAACATAAGAGAAAAGGAAAGTTCAACCGACAGAGCCAAAAAGCCCCAAAATGAAAAAAGCACAAAATTGAAAGCCAATCTTAATCTACTCCGGGGAAGAGACCACCTAAGTTCAGCAACCACCATCTGAGCTCTGACTCTGGTGAAAAGAGCAAGATCGGAGCAATACATGCAGATGTATGGTGAGAGAAATCGGTCGGAGAATGAAAAAGTAAAGATTTCCGACGCATGCAAGGAGAAGACCTAACCGGGAAGCCCCAAACGACGCCGATCCTCGCCCGCCGCCGCTTCAACCGCCATCGGAGCCTCCTCAACTCAAATACGAGGTGTAACACAGAAACGCCCCTCTCTAGCCAATAAGTGAGCCGGCAAATTGAAATCCCTCGGTGTGTGTTTAAAAGATAAGTAATCGAAATTCCCATGTAGAATTTTTATTTCATGGATTATGGAACTCGATGGGGATCTGTCTAACGAACCATTTAATAATTTGTTGATTATCTGCAGAGAATCCCCTTCCACCACCGCTCGCCAGAAACCTAGCTCCTAGGTCAACCGTAGCGCTTGCCGACATGCTAAAGACTCCGCCATCTCTGGATTCATAGCTTTCAGATTTGGGTAAGCCCCCGCACCTATTATTAACCCATTCTCATTACGGATGATTATACCAATGCTCATAATCCCTGTATCAGCTTGATAACTAGCATCAAAATTAGTTTTAACACAATCCGTAGGAGGTGGATTCCACTGGGTTTTTCTCTGTTTTGGCATAGAATTTTTGATGATAAATGCCTCGTCCACCTCTCTGATGTACTGTATGACGAAATTAGCAATCTCCCCTGGTCGTTGATTCGCATTCTCATGTAGCCTTTTATTTCGATAGCCCCAAATGGCCCAGATAGCTACGAGAAAACGCCTTACTTTATCCACTGATAGCGACTCAAATAGGTTAGCCAGCCACTGCAACCATTGCTGTTCACCTGAAATATTGATAAAGTTGTAGTGTAGGATGTGTAGCACTTGCTTAAAGTGTCTACATTCGAACAGATGTTGCACAGATTCCTGTCCACTATCACACAGTAAATAAATTTGTAGGGACAGGTATTCTTCTAACAGATAGATTAACATTTGTAGGAATATAATTTTTCACAAAACGCCAGCAAGTGACTTTGACCTTGGCTGGAATAGAGCAAGCCCAAATCTTACTAAACACACTTCTTTTCCACTGCTGTTGTAACACCCCCTTCCCGACCTGGTAGAGAATCGGGTTGGAGAGCGTTACCGAAAAACGATGCGGAAAAACTTTTAATTCTTTTTCTTCAAAAACTTTCTTAACATCTTGACTTAATAGAACTTAATGCACATTTTTAAACATATGGATTAGTAACTGAATCTTATTAATCTCTATTCTTGCGATCTTTACCGGGTTTACAAATTAATTCATTTTACCTTATCAAAGCCAAAAGAAGCTGCCCGTATCGAAACGCCCAAAGCTGTTTCGGTACGGCTTGACCAAGACCAATATTTGACTTTTTCCTCCTTGACCGTTTCGATACGGTTTGACCCGTATCGGTACGGGTTGACCGACCTTGACTTGACTTAGACCTGTTTCGAAACCCGTTTCGAAACAAGGGTCTCCAGTAGCAAAAACGTATCGAAACGAGCTTTAACCGTTTCGGAACACCCTGCTTCCCAGACTTGAATTATACCTACCCGTATCGAAACGTCATCACCCGTTTCGATACGGTGGACCTGAGACAACAAATTACAACTGGTTTTTAATCAGTTTAGCTTAGCAAACTTAGTTCAATTTCAATGAAACTTTACCCACTTCATTCTGAAGTTACGAACTACTGTTGTGCCAAGTTTTAAGGACATTGGAAGCCATTTACTTGGTTTACCAAATTAACACAAACAAATGTTTTTATGCTATATATACTTATTACATATAAGCTCATTTCTTCTTTCATTAACACCAAAACACCTTGATAGCACACAGACATACAAAACGAGCATACTGAGCCTAATACATAGACCTTGCCACCATACTAGGAGTTTAAAAGACAAAACACTTTACTCTTTACTTGGTCGTGACTTGTACAACGCTCCAACTTCTCCGATCTCGATCCCCTCTACTTGCTTATCCTGAAATGGATGCATAAAATGCATTAGGCACACTTGCCTAGTGAGGTAGTCACATAACAAAGGATAACATATACCATGCTTTACACATGCTTTAATGAATCATAATATAACCATGTAATGTCATAACATACTTCATAGTCATAAGATAACATAAATCATCATCATGGTCTCATGACACATCACTAACTTGATCTCATAGTTTCCCTTGGATCGATTCCTTGTATACGGATACACGAATTCCACCACTACACCATTCATGATCAATATGGTCCATACCCTCCACTACACCGATTTGACCATCACACAACACATCCCTCCACTACACCAAGTCATTCCCCTTCCACAGAGCTCATGAATTCATTGGCATGCCAACCGTATCCGATACCTCGAATCCAAGGTCCTTAACAATATTTCATAGTCATATCAACATCATATCACAAGTATACATATTTCATGTCAATCATAGTGTAAATCATAGAATTGATGCAACCTTACCATGTTCTTACCAACATACAATCCGATGGCGTAAAACTACTAACTCAAGGTTAGTATTTAACAAAGGTAACAACATAATCGAGTAGGCCCGTGCCTAACTCGAGACGCTACTACACTCATCTTGATCTGCTGAGGCTCCTAAGGTTGATAATACCTCGATCAATGCTTGAGTCTTTTCTCTTAGGATGGCACGGACAAAACGATCTTCTTAAACAAGGGAGACCAAAGCTTTGGGTGAATCTATCATGGAGGTGATTGCTTAAGCTTAAGGTAGAAGACAACAATGGTGGTGCTAGCTTATTTAGGAAGGAAAGGAGAGACTTGCTTCGTAGAAAAACCAAAACAAGGCTCTTATCATCTTTCTTGTATTTATAGAAGGTTGAGGAATTAATAAATAATTCCCACCTCCCCCAACAGACTATAGGAGGATTTCCTACCTTAAAGGGTTTGCCATCCTTAGGAACCAATCAAAACATTTCCCTTAGGAGAGGGTTTGCTTAAACCAACACTCCTCATCATTTCTCATCAATTACTGACCACAAGACATCATCTCAGTCTTAAAATCGCATGAAAGTGTGCCAAGCAAGCAGGTGACTCATCTAAGGGCCGATTTCTTTGACTTTTGGGCACTTGCCCTGTTTTTCTGCAGGGTACCGTTTCGGAACGGTCGAGGCCGTTTCGATACGGTCTTAAAAAATGCCAAAAAGGTAGTTATTGCCGTTGGGCCGTATCGAAACGCCTGAAATCTGTTTCGGTATGCCTTAGCCAGGCCGTTTCGATACGGGTCTCAGGCGTATCGAAACGCTTGGCCCAGAAACGTTAACTTGAGCATATAAAACAAACTTAACTTGACTTTTAGGTTTCATAAAATCTTAGGACATAAACAAATCAAAATTTAAGATTTTTAACACCAAAAATTTAATCATCGGAACCTATTTCCGACCAGACCGGTTTTCGGGGTGTTACAACTCTCCCCCCCCCCCTTTAAAAAGAATTCGTCCTCGAATTCTTACCTGAAGCTTCGATTTGTTCACCCGTGCACTCTTCGGGATCAGAATCTTCTGGAGATGAGGAATTCACCTTTCCTAAACCCTCTGGCCATGTTCGCTTCGCACTTACGTATCGACGCTTCTTGAGAAATTTCTTAGGACAATTCCGAGCGAGATGATCCATCTTGCCACAACCGATACAAGCTTCAATTTCCTTTGAACACTGCCCGATCGGATGATTGCCCTGGCACGAGCTATACAAAAATCTTTCTCGTTTTGTTTCACTCGACTTCTCGGTTGAATTTGACATTACTTAGGAATGTAGGTACTTTCCAAGGAAAATACTTATCTCAACTTCTAGGAATAGAGGTGGGTTTTGGTTTTACTTTGCTGGAGTTAGCTATCATCATATATAGAATGCAAAATTTGTCTTTTTCCCACCTTCCTAAGAACCAATCACAAATTCTCTTAAGGCTTGCAAAGCTTATCCTTTCACCTCTTAGTATTCACCTGACACTTGTACTAATATTCAATACATAGGATGAGTCATCAATCTAAAATTCATGCCATTTCTCTTACAGTTTCTATTCAAAAACTTGAATTCTCATATCGATACACTCATGTCCGTATCGATACGCCCAGACCAGATTCATATTTATAATCTATAGAGAAGTCATAGCTAAGCTTATTTAGGCAAGGATTTCCTTAATCTATATTTAGACATAAAGAATAAATCTATTACCTGAAATGTGATCATCCATTTGTTCCTTGCCCTTCATGTGGCATACCTGTGCAAAAGTCTTCGTTTCAGGCCTATAGGATGCTTTGGATGAGACTCCTGACTTCCCGAAGGACTCTTGTCTTGCTCCCTTTCCTCGAAAGGATTGAATAGGGGTCGAATTAGCAAACTTGTTTTTGGGACAGTCTCGCCTAAGATGCCCCATTTCTCCACAAAAGAAGCAAGCTCCGGATTTCTTGCGACATTGCCCATCTGGGTGTTTGTGTCGGCAATAGCCACAGACTGGAAACTTCATTCCTTGTCCTAAACTATCAGCACTTTCAACGGTTCTATCAATGTGTTCAAACTGAGAAGGCTGTGAGTACACCTTTTGATCCGAATTGTAGTACTTCCACTTCTTAGAAGACCCCGAGAAATGAGATTCAGTCCGATTTCTCTTTTCAGATTTACTGAACCCATTAACTGACTGAGCTCTTTTTGCTCCTTCGGTAGCTTTAACTCTGTTTACGAGATCTTGAAAATTTGAGATACTCAAGGCAGTGAACATGGGACGTAATTCATCGTTAAGTCCTGTGATAAACATCCGACACTTCTCTTCTTCCTTCTTGATAAAGTCTGCACCATATCTACAATATTTGTAAAAGTCATGAATATATCGTTCGATTGGCCGTTCTCCTTGCTGAAGATGAAGGAAAATGCTTCGCCTTTCGGCAATGTAGAATTCACTTATATACTTATTACGGAACTCTCTCAGAAAGAATTCCCAGTTCACTGTTTCCTCTGAGACGGTAAGAACGGTAGTTTCCCACCACTGTAAAGCTTCATCAGCAAGCAATGCGAGAGCGCATTCAAGCTTATGTTCATCTGAACACCTTAACTGCTTTTCCAAAATCCTCATAGTATTATCCAACCAGTACTCGGCTATTTCGGGATCATCATCGTCCTGACCAGTAAAGGTATAAGCTCTATATTGAGATAACTTATTGATTGGGGCTCGAAAAGGTTGCGCAACAGGTGGCGTAGGTTGCACTACTTGGCTAGCCTTCATCGCATTCAAAAATTGCTGAAACATATCAGCCATGTTCTGATAGCATGCTGCCTGAGCGGCAGGTGTTTCAGACTCTACATTCTGAACATGTGGGTTTCTTGGATTTGGAGGATTTCCTCCTTGCACTTCCTCGCCACCATTCGAGGAATTAGCGGCAGACTCATTGTTACAAGCTTCGTTAGTTCGAGACATATCTATATATATATAAAAGAGATCGGATCAGTTGACAAGTCACAATACTTAACAGAATAACTCCTAGGTGGCAAAGTAACTTAACACACAATACAAACATACTTAAGTTTAGTCCAGAACCGACTAAACTCTAGCTCTGATACCACTAATGTAACACCCCCTTCCCGGCCTGGTAGAGAACCGGGTTGGAGAGCGTTACCGAAAAACGATGCGGAAAAACTTTTAATTCTTTTTCTTCAAAAACTTTCTTAACATCTTGACTTAATAGAACTTAATGCACCTTTTTAAACATATGGCTTAGTAACTGAATCTTATTAATCTCTATTCTTGCGATCTTTACCGGGTTTACAAATTAATTCATTTTACCTTATCAAAGCCAAAAGAAGCTGCCCGTATCGAAACGCCCAAAGCCGTTTCGGTACGGCTTGACCAAGACCAATATTTGACTTTTTCCTCCTTGATCGTTTCGATACGGTTTGACCCGTATCGATACGGGTTGACCGACCTTGACTTGACTTAGACCTGTTTCGAAACCCGTTTCGAAACAAGGGTCTCCAGTAGCAAAAACGTATCGAAACGAGCTTTAACCGTTTCGGAACACCCTGCTTCCCAGACTTGAATTATACCTACCCGTATCGAAACGTCATCACCCGTTTCGATACGGTGAACCTGAGACAACAAATTACAGTTGGTTTTTAATCAGTTTAGCTTAGCAAACTTAGTTCAATTTCAATGAAACTTTACCCACTTCATTCTGAAGTTACGAACTACTGTTGTGCCAAGTTTTAAGGACATTGGAAGCCATTTACTTGGTTTACCAAATTAACACAAATAAAGGTTTTTATGCTATATATACTTATTACATATAAGCTCATTTCTTCTTTCATTAACACCAAAACACCTTGATAGCACACAGACATACAAAACGAGCATACTGAGCCTAATACATAGACCTTGCCACCATACTAGGAGTTTAAAAGACAAAACACTTTACTCTTTACTTGGTCGTGACTTGTACAACGCTCCAACTTCTCCGATCTCGATCCCCTCTACTTGCTTATCCTGAAATGGATGCATAAAATGCATTAGGCACACTTGCCTAGTGAGGTAGTCACATAACAAAGGATAACATATACCATGCTTTACACATGCTTTAATGAATCATAATATAACCATGTAATGTCATAACATACTTCATAGTCATAACATAACATAACATAAATCATCATCATGGTCTCATGACACATCACTATCTTGATCTCATAGTTTCCCTTGGATCGATTCCTTGTATACGGATACACGAATTCCACCACTACACCATTCATGATCAATATGGTCCATACCCTCCACTACACCGATTTGACCATCACACAACACATCCCTCCACTACACCAAGTCATTCCCCTTCCACAGAGCTCATGAATTCATTGGCATGCCAACCGTATCCGATACCTCGAATCCAAGGTCCTTAACAATATTTCATAGTCATATCAACATCATATCACAAGTATACATATTTCATGTCAATCATAGTGTAAATCATAGAATTGATGCAACCTTACCATGTTCTTACCAACATACAATCGATGGCGTAAAACTACTAACTCAAGGTTAGTATTTAACAAAGGTAACAACATAATCGAGTAGGCCCGTGCCTAACTCGAGACGCTACTACACTCACCTTGATCTGCTGAGGCTCCTAAGGTCGATAATACCTCGATCAATGCTTGAGTTTTTTCTCTTAGGATGGCACGGACAAAACGAGCTTCTTAAACAAGGGAGACCAAAGCTTTGGGTGAATCTATCATGGAGGTGCTTGCTTAAGCTTAAGGTAGAAGACAACAATGGTGGTGCTAGCTTATTTAGGAAGGAAAGGAGAGACTTGCTTCGTAGAAAAACCAAAACAAGGCTCTTATCATCTTTCTTGTATTTATAGAAGGTTGAGGAATTAATAAATAATTCCCACCTCCCCCAACAGCCTATAGGAGGATTTCCTACCTTAAAGGGTTTGCCATCCTTAGGAACCAATCAAAACATTTCCCTTAGGAGAGGGTTTGCTTAAACCAACACTCCTCATCATTTCTCATCAATTACTGACCACAAGACATCATCTCAGTCTTAAAATCGCATGAAAGGGTGCCAAGCAAGCAGGTGACTCATCTAAGGGCCGATTTCTTTGACTTTTGGGCACTTGCCCTGTTTTTCTGCAGGGTACCGTTTCGAAACGGTCGAGGCCGTTTCGATACGGTCTTGAAAAATGCCAAAAAGGTAGTTATTGTCGTTGGGCCGTATCGGAACGCCTGAAATCTGTTTCGGTACGCCTTAGCCAGGCCGTTTCGATACGGGTCTTAGGCGTATCGAAACGCTTGGCTCAGAAACGTTAACTTGAGCACATAAAACAAACTTAACTTGACTTTTAGGTTTCATAAAATCTTAGGACATAAACAAATCAAAATTTAAGATTTTTAACACCAAAAATTTAATCATCGGAACCTATTTCCGACCAGACCGGTGTTCGGGGTGTTACAGCTGTACTTCAGATAACTCATCCTGGGGATAAAATTCTGAGCCCATAAGCAGTTTGTAACCACTCTTCACACTGTAGATACCAGAGTTATCAGGCCGCCATGAATAAATATCTGGAGTAGGGACACTAGCCAACGGAATCTTTAGAATTTGATTAGCTTGAGTAGGGCTAAATAACATTCGAATCACATCTTCTTTCCATAACCCCTGCTCGTCAATTAGATCAGATACCGTAGTGAATTGAGTGGAGATAGAATCCACCATAATACGGCCATCGGGCAACCCAGGAACCCACGAATCATTCCAGATGTTAACCGATTTGCCATCTCCTATGATCCACCCAATACCCTTTTCTAAAAGCCCACGCGAGGCCCAAATGCTCTTCCAAGCATACGACGGACTCGAGCCCAAACTAGCATGTAGGAAAGAATCATTCGGATAATAACGTCCTCGAAACACCTTCGATAGGAGACTATCCGGGTTTGTCAAAAGAGACCAGCCTTGTTTTGCTAATATAGCAATATTAAATTTGGCCAAATTTCTAAAGCACAGTCCGCCCATTTCTTTAGATCCACAAAGATCGACCCATCGTGACCAATGGATACCCTTTTTTGAACCACTATTACACCACCAGAATTTATTTAAGATAGCCTCCAAATCAGAACACAACGTTAAAGGGAAGAGGAAACACTGCATAGCATAAACAGGAATAGCCTGAAGAACAGATTTAATAAATACCTCTTTTCCACCCATCGACAAAAACCTGTTGCTCCAGCAGTCCACCCGCATGTTTGTTTTATCCTTAAGGTTCGCAAAGGCTTCTCTTTTATTCCGGCCTATCATTGTTGGCAGACCTAGATACCTCTCTGGATTATCAGCGATTCGAACACCTAATAGACCGCCAACCAAACCTTTCACCTCCGGGGAAACATTATTGCTGAAATAGATGAGGGATTTATCAAAATTAACCTTTTGACCCGACGCCCTCTCATAAGCCAACATCAAGTTCTGAGTTACTTGTGCCCCCATGGTCGATGCCTCCCCGAACAATATACAGTCGTCCGCAAAAAATAAGTGGGTAAGAGTAACCCCCTGTCGGCCCACTTTCACTCCAGCAACCTGTTTATTCGTCTTAGCTTCGTTCAAAAGGGCCGATAAACCTTGGGCGTAGAATAGAAAAAGATACGGGCTTAACGGATCGCCTTGCCGTAAACCTCTCGATGGCCTGAAGCTAGTGCTGATATTTTCGTTTAAAATCACTTGATATGAAATTGTGGACACACAACGCATGACCAAGGAAACCCAATTCATATCAAAACCCAGTTTAACCATCATGTCTTGAACAAATATCCACTCCACCCTATCATACGCCTTGCTCATATCCAATTTAAGAGCAAAAGAACCCCGTCTACCTCCCTTACGCATCTTCAGAGTATGCAAAACTTCATAACGCAATTAAAATATTATCAGTGATGTGTCTCCCTACAACAAAAGCACCCTGCGTATCATCTATACACACACTAAGCAAAGGCGCGATGCGGTGCACAATAGCTTTCGCAATGATCTTATACAAGACATTGCATAAACTAATCGGACGGAATTGGGCCATGGACGTAGGACATGCTACCTTCGGAAGTAATACGATATTGGCTGAATTGATTAAGGTAAGGTCGCCATTATTATTCAAAATCTGAAGACAATAATCCGATACCTCACCCCCCACAATGCTCCAATAGCGTTGATAAAAAAGAGCCGGGTACCCATCAAGCCCCGATGCCTTTAAAGGGGCCATACTTCGTAAAGCAGTATCAATTTCCTCCCTAGTAAAGGGGGAAGTTAGTCTCGAATTCATCTCCCCCGTGACTACTGGTTGAACACAATCCAATAACCTCCTATCATCCACAACATCCGAACTAGTAAAAAGTTTCTGAAAGTACGAAGCAGCCAAATCTATCATATCAGTATCCTCCGAAAGCCAGACCCCATCATCGTTCTGTAGCTTACTGATGGTATTCTTCTTTTTTCGAACAGAGGCCCATTTATGAAAAAAAGACGAATTGCGATCACCGTGCCGTAACCAATTAATACGAGCCCATTGTTCCCAGTACAGTTCGTCTTTATCCGCTTCAAAATTCAATGCAAGTTTGACATCCAAGATCTCCGCCAAAGTTTCATCATCCGGATCCCTGTCTGTCAAAACCTTAAGTTTGTCTTTTAATTCATGGGAACGCTTGCGGCTACTAACCTTTCTCCCCCTTGACCATGCAGACAGTTTAACTCCCAACTCAACCAGTTTTTGGGAAAGGGATAGATTAGATTCCTCCCAAAACTTCTTAATCAACGACTCGCACTCATCCTCTAGCGTCCAATCAGCACTAAACTTAAATGCTCGGCCAGTGCCCAAAGAGTTACCATCATCTTGCAAATTCATTGAGACCAATAAAGGACAGTGATCAGAGATCGTGTGGGAAAGATGTTCAACGGAACAATCAGGAAAATTATCTCTCCATAAAGGGTTAACAACCCCTCTATCTAAACGTTCCCGAATTACATTCGATGATAAACGTCCTTTTTCCCACGTGTACCAATTACCAGAAAAACCCAAATCCTCCAAATCACAGTCCTCAAGGGCACGACGAAAAGCTTCCATACTTCTATCAGATCTAATCCGGCCACCCCTTTTCTCCGATGACAGTAAAATTTCATTAAAATCGCCAATAACTAACCAAGGATGACTCTGGTCAGCACTTAAATTCCGCAATATATCCCAACTCTCCCCCCTTAACCGTTCAACAGGATTGCCATAGAATCCCGTCAACCTCCATTCACAACTAGACTCATTCTCCTTTACCAATGCATCAATATGAAAAATAGACCAACTAATAATAGAAACAGAAATGTTACTCCTCCAAGCTAAAGATAAACCACCACACGAACCTACCGAGCTTACATCAAAACCACATAGAAAACCACATCTACGACGAGCTTCCACCATTCTTGAACTTGATAACTTAGTTTCCAACAAAAAAACAATATCGGGTCGAACATCCCTCAGTTTATTCCTGAGGCATTGAACAGCCCGCAGCTTCCCCAAGCCGCGGACATTCCAACTAAGGGTTTTCATTGCGACCGGCCGGCCCTTGTAGGTAGGCCTGCCGATGAATTCGAAAACGCACCATTCAAATCCGATGAACTGGAAAATCCTGGTGGAGTGGGCTGAACTCGTGGACGCTTAGAGCCCTCAACCATTTCCAAAGCTGCATCTTCCCCATCAACCGCCATATGAGAGTCCATTAAAGGCCCAGTAGAATTAGACGGCCCAGAAATAAACTGGCCTAGGGGAGGATTGACGGGATTCAAATTATCCGAATTAGAGAAATTCAAATTCAGGTGTCCTTGAATTGCGCCAGTAGATAAGATAGAATTATCCGGATTATTAGCACCAAAATTCTGGGGATTAGAATTTAATCCCGAGAAATAAGCCTGATTAACAGGCTCATCCCTCAACCACGGGCTGGCCGCCGGAGTAGAACGACGCGACGGGGCTCTTAACGAAATGTCCCAGCCGAAACTGATCTATGCTGTAACACCCGGGTTTAGGGGTTAGATAAAAATAATATTTTAATATTATTTGGGCTCGGTTTTATAATTAAAACGATGTTCGGGTTTTGCTTCCAAAATAAATTGTGTTGGGCCTATTTTGATTTAAACCCAATAGTCATGGATTTCCACCCTTGTAAATGTCTCCCTTCATTAAGGGCAAAATGGCCTTTTGACTTTTAAGATGAAACAAAATAATTAAAAGAGAAAACCCAACTCCCCTATTCATCTTCTTCTCCACCAACGTGAAATAGAGCCCCTCTCTCCCTCTCTACTATTCCATCACCATACACATTCATCCTTGGTGATTCTTGAAAGGTAAAAACGTTTCTAACTTGTCCTCACTTTCCTCTACATGTCTATACCTTTAGTTTTCATTAAAACCTTTGATTTTGTATTTTGAGGTTTTTGAGTTTTGAATTAAAAATGTTAACTTTGTTAACTTTAAGTTAAGCTTTTGATTTGGTGATGTTAGATGAGTCGTTTGTTGTCCAAAAGGTCCAACATACCTAATTTTTACAAGGTTTTGTAATGATTTTCGGATTTGAGTTTCAAGGGGGTTTTAGGAGGGTTTTAAAGTGGTTTTTGGGGTGGTTTAATGTTGGTTTTTGAGGGCTGATGTTAGTATGATATATGAGGGTCACTTTGGGTGTATTTGATGGTTGTTTGGGTGCTTGAAATGGAAGATTTCAGTGGGTTTTGTGGGTTGCTCGGAAATTCTGTTTTGGGCTTGACTTTGAGTGTTGGTTGCGTGAAAGTGTTAATCCGGGTTAGTTCCGATGATGAGCTTTTGATTGTGGATGTTTTGTTTGTGTTTGGGATTGATTAGAATCAAGGTTGGACATCGGTGAAGCGTCGGAAGTAAATCCGGGAAGTTGAAGGTGGTCGCTTGCTTGGTCTTTAAGCTTGGGAGCTTAGGTGAGTGGTTAAATGTTTTAAATGGATTTAAAATGGTTGGTTCGAGTATATGGACTAGGTTGGGCTTGGTAGACCCACCTAGAGTTAGGATTAGGGTGGTAGCCTAATCCTAAGCTTGATCTAGAGCCTTTGGATGAACTCATTTATGTGGTTGTGTATGTCTCGTATGAAATGTGATGTGTGTGCTTATGTATATTGTATTATACATGTGAGATGAGATATGACTTGTGATGCTTGAGACATGCATGATGATGGGTGTTGGTGAGTACGTGCTAAGCACGGAAATGATTGGAATGAGTAGTGTGAAATGAGTAAATGTTGGCACTAGTATACTTGAATACAAATGATCGATCATTAGGATGTTAGTGTGTACACATGAGTCAAAAGTCGCGCGTGGCCTTGGTGGCGTTGAGTCACCAAGGAGGAGTACGGGTTCGCCCGGAAATTGTATTTATATATAGTCGGTGATGAGTGGAATCCCATCGACGGGGCGTGAGGATGAGTGGAATCCCCTCCGCGAGGCCGGTGATGAGTGTAATCCCACCGTGAGGTAATGTGGTTGTTGGATGTGAGTTCCAACGTGTCTATCCGCGTATTCGGGTCATAGCTAGGTGCCAATGTTGGTTGATAAATGTATCAATGTGTTGAGATTAATGATCTTTATTTGGATGTTTGATGTGACTACTTGTGTTGAGGATTTAGAGCTTGTTGATCATGACATTTACTCGTATATTGCTCATACATCTTATCTTGTGGCTCTTGTGGATCCTTGGTATACTTGTGTAATGCCTTGGCTAGATCGTGCTCGGACCCTGCAATGTTGAGGTTTGTTTTTAGAGCTTACCCTCACTAAGCATCTTTGCTTACGCTCTCTTTGTTCAACATTGCAGATCCTTAGTTCGTGGGTTGCTTGAGCAAGTGGAGGGCCTCCAAGTGTGGTTGTTGGCTTGGGTACATCAAGTATGACTTTTAAATGTTGAACATGTAATAGTTTAAGCAATGGGACATGTGTCTTTTGATGTATGATTGTCGGTTGTTTAGGAGCTTGTTTAGACTCCATGTTATCGCTTTTGTATGGCTTGTGCTGCCATGTTTGAATGGTCGTGCATGCCTAAATTGCTTATCTTGAATGTTGGCCATGTGCCTTTGAAGTTGCCTATGTGTTTGGATGTTGAAGTATGAGCTTGAATGCTTGAATGCCATCTTGGGTCTATTGCATGATTTCCTTGGTGTTTATACTTGTTGGGTGTTTGTATGGCTATATGGTGGTATGTAAATGTTGTAAGAATGTTTGGTTGGGGCTAGGGAAGTCTTATATTGCATTTAGACTCGAGTCTTGATCGTTTTTGCTAAGTTTGAGAGGCCTTGCTGTGCAGGGGTATCGATACGGTTAGTTCGGTATCGATACCACCTTCTTGTTCAGGCCTCGTGTATCGATACACTTGAGAGGTGTATCGATACCATTTTGGTCACTGGAGCTACTGTCCATTTTGGTATCGATACGGGCCTCTGGTGTACCGATACCTTTTTGGTCACTGGAGCTACTGTCCAGTTCGGTATCGATACCAGCCTCAGGTGTATCGATACCGTTATCTTAGCTTTGACCGTGGGAAGTCAACCGTTGGGGAGGGTATCGATACACCCCTTGGGTGTATCGATACGGCCTCTACGGGTTGACTTAGACCAGTTGACCTAGTCAAGGGGTATCGATACACTCCTTGGGTGTATCGATACCACCTGCAGTATAAGCTTAAAATCGGGCAGTAACATGTTTGTTTGAGTTCGTTTGTTTGATTTGTGAATGTTGTTCCGTTGTATGACCACTTAGGATCTAATACTCATCTAGACAAGATTTAAAAATGAAAAAAAAATATAGGTTTGTAGACCGAGGGGGAACCCTAACGGGTTTCGCTTCGGTTTTCCCCGTGTGGCCCACTCGGACCGGCCATCCGGCCAGACCGGGACGAGGGGGTTACACTTGTTGGTATCAGAGCCTAAGGTTACCGAGACCTTGGGCAGGTAAGTGAGGTAAGTTTAAGTTGTTGATTAATATACACGGTGTTGGCTTGCTATGTAAGAATGGCTGCTTGTTTGACAAGTATGTTGCTTGTTTTATTCAAAGTATGTGTGTGTGAGTCCCATTGCTACTATTACATTGGAAAAATGATTTTTAAGTGAGGGAACGTACTTGAACACTTGGAAGCCTTGCCTTGCTAACCCAGCTTGCATGTTTTATTGTTGTGGTTGTAGTTGATATCTGTGAGAGCGATGTCTAGACCGAGGGGTAGACCGAGAGTGGTTCGTCAGGAACCACGGGTTGCGGCTCCTGTTGAGCCGGCTATTGGTGTGGAGGCTCATCTAGAAGGGCCAGTGGCCGCGGGAGTTGGCGCTCCACCACCACCTCCACCACCACCACCTCCTCCACCTGGAGCTGGAGGTGAAGATGGAGCCGGAGGAGATGGACCTCAAGGTGGCCAAGGTCCAGCTGGAATTGACATGACTCCGCTAGTGCAAGCGATAGCGGGAGCGTTCCAGGCCGCAGTTGCGGGAGCTCAGGCTGCAGCTCAGCCTAGGTGTGACGATGCTAGTCTACCTTTGGAGAGGCTCCGTAGCTTGGGGGCCGAGGAGTTTAGAGGATCTACTCCGGAAAGGTCGGAGTTATGGTTGGAGAAGACAGTCCGAATCTTGGCTCAGATGGGTTGTGCGGGCACACGTAGACTGGGTTGTGTGATATCGTTGCTTCAGGGTGATGCCTACACCTGGTGGGTCACCATTACTACCGGGGTTCCAGAGGCTGAGATAGATTGGGATTTCTTTGAGTTTGCTTTCAGGAAGAGGTACTTGGGACCGAGGTACCTAGATGAGAAGAAGAGAGAGTTCATGGCTCTTACTCAGGGAGAGGCTTATGTGACTGATTATGAGATTCGCTTTGTTCGCTTGAGTCAGTATGCCCCAGAGTTGGTTCCTACTGAAGTGGAACGCTGTAACCGATTCCGCTACGGATTGAATGAAGAGGTCAAGAGGTACACGTTGGCTTCTGACTACTCGGACTTTGATGTGTTGGTCGCGAGGGCCAAGGATTTAGAGCATAGTTTGGGTTCGGCCAAACGATCTGGTGGTTCTAGTTCTGGCAAGAGGCATAACCACTTTGATAGTAGAGACGCCAAGAGGCACAGAGGTAGCGGACATCAGTTTGACCATAGACGTGGCGGTGGCCACCATGGTAGGGGCCATCAGGGCCATAGAGGAGGAGGGCGTTTGCCCGAGTGTACCCGTTGTGGGAGACAGCACACTGGTGAGTGTTGGGGTAACTTCCATGCTTGTTGGAACTGTGGTTCGAGGGACCACTTTAGGAGGGATTGTCCGCATCAGGCGGCTCAGGCACCGAGCATTGCTCAGGCTCCTACGAGAGCGAATGATTTTCAGAGAGGCCGTGGGCGCGGTCGTGGCTACTTCCAGCCTAGGGCTAATGCACCTAGGGTAGATGCTCAGAGGAACTTTGCTCATGTTGTGGCAGTGCAGCCAGAGGCGGGAGGACCAGCGAGAGTTTATGCTCAGAGAGAGGCCGGGAACGACACCGATGTGATAGCAGGTAATTTCGAGTTACAGTCTATGTCTTTGCTTTCTTTGGTTGATTCGGGTTCTACGCATTCCTACATTTTGAGTGAGCATGCACAGAAGTTAGATATCCCTGTTGAGATTTTAGATGTAGGTATGCATGTTACCAGTTCTTTTGGTGAGACAGTTGTGGTTAGACGTATGTATAGGAGATGTCCACTGAAGATTCAGGGTCATGTATTCCCAGTTGATATGATGGAACTTCCTTTCTATGGTTTTGATATTATTTTGGGTATGGACTGGTTGGTTGAGCATCGGGCTAGTGTGGATTTTGAAACAAAGAGAATTTCTTTGAAGCTCTCTGATGACTACGAGGTAGTAGTAGTAGGCGAGAACATTAAGTTCTTGTCTAATGTGGTGTCAGCTTTAGAGGCTCATAGGTTGATGGACTCAAGATGTGGGGCTTATTTAGCTTACGTTATGAATCCGGATATGAGTGAAGCTAGACCGAAAGATATCAGAACAGTGTGTGACTTTCCAGATGTGTTTCCTGAAGAGTTACCAGGGTTGCCACCTGACAGAGATATTGAGTTTGTGATTGAGACAGTTTCAGGGTCTAATCCAGTTTCGATAGCTCCGTATCGCATGGCTCCGAAGGAGTTGAAGGAGTTGAAGAGTCAGTTGCAAGAGTTATTAGACCGTGGTTTCATTAGGCCTAGTAGTTCTCCGTGGGGTGCTCCCGTGTTGTTTGTGAAAAAGAAAGATGGTAGTATGCGCATGTGTATTGACTATAGGCAGTTGAATCAGTTGACTGTGAAGAACAAGTATCCGTTGCCCCGTATAGATGATTTGTTTGATCAGTTGAGGGGTGCGTCAGTGTTCTCTAAGATAGATTTGAGATCCGGGTACTATCAGTTAAAGGTGAAAGAGTGTGATGTTCCGAAGACAGCTTTTAGGACTAGATATTGTCACTATGAGTTTCTTGTGATGCCATTTGGGCTTACGAATGCACCAGCAGCATTCATGGACATGATGAACAGAATTTTTAGAGACTATCTAGACCGATTTGTAGTTGTTTTCATTGATGATATACTTGTGTACTCGAAGACAGAAGAAGAGCATGATGAGCACTTGAGACTTATTTTACAGAGATTGTTGAGCAATCAGTTGTATGAAAAGCTTAGTAAATGTGAGTTCTGGATTCGAGAGGTTGTGTTTCTTGGCCATGTTGTTTCGGCCGAAGGTATCCGAGTTGATCCATCGAAGATTGAGGCTATCGTTGAGTGGAAACAGCCTAAGTCCGTGACCGAGATTAGGAGTTTCCTAGGATTAGCCGGTTACTATAGGAGATTTGTTGACGGTTTCTCTAGGGTAGCTGCTCCTTTGACTAAATTGTTGCAAAAGGGAGTCAAGTTTGAATGGTCAGATGCAAGACAGAAGGCCTTTGAGAAATTGAAAGAAGCTTTGACGAATGCTTCAGTGTTAGTGCAACCTGTTTCCGGTAAGGAGTTTGTGATATACAGTGATGCTTCCTACGTAGGTTTAGGACGTGTCTTGATGCAAGAGAGAAGAGTTGTTGCTTATGCTTCTAGACAGTTGAAGATCCATGAGAAGAACTATCCTACTCATGATATAGAGCTAGCCGCAGTTGTGTTTGCATTGAAGATTTGGCGTCATTACTTGTACGGTGAGAAGTGTATTGTTTACACCGATCACAAGAGCTTGAAGTATTTGATGACACAGAAAGAGTTGAATTTGAGACAGAGAAGATGGCTAGAGTTGCTAAAAGATTATGATTTGACCATCGAGTACCATCCGGGTAAAGCAAATATAGTAGCCGATGCTTTGAGTAGAAAAGTGGCCGTTGAGTTGAGAGCTATGTTTGCTAGATTGAGTGTGTCCGATGATGGTCGTTTGATCACCGAGTTGCAAGTGAAGCCTTCTTTGATTCAGTTGATTAGAGAGAAGCAGTTGCAAGATGCGAGTTTAGTTCCTCATGTTCAGGACATAGCCGAAGGAAGACCGACCGATTACAGTTTCAGTGGTGAGAGCTTGTTGTGCTTTAGAGATAGAATTGTTGTACCAGAAGATGTTGAGTTGAGACGAAAGATTATGAGCGAAGCACATTCGAGTCCCTTTTCTATGCATCCGGGTAGTACCAAAATGTACCGAGATTTGAAGAATGATTACTTCTGGGTTGGTTTGAAGAGAGATGTAGCCGAGTATGTGAGCCATTATATGGTTTGTCAGAGAGTGAAGGTAGAACATCAGGTTCCTTCAGGTTTACTACAGCCTTTGAAGATTCCGGAATGGAAATGGGAGAGGATCACCATGGATTTTGTATCGGGGTTGCCTTTGTCTCCTTCGAAGAAGAATTCAGTTTGGGTGATTGTTGATAGGTTCACTAAGTGTGCTCACTTCTTAGCAGTGAACACTACGGATTCCTTAGACAAGTTGGCAAACTTGTACATCCGTGAGATTGTGAGACTTCATGGGGTTCCAAAGTCCATTGTTTCAGATAGGGATCCTAGGTTTACTTCGAGGTTCTGGGGTTGCTTGCATAGTGCCCTAGGTAGCCGCTTGCATTTCAGCACGTCTTATCATCCGCAGTCTGATGGGCAGTCAGAGCGAGTGATACAGATTCTAAAGGATATGCTTCGTTGTTGTGTGATTGACTTCCAGGGCTCTTGGGAGAAGCACTTACCATTGGTTGAGTTTGCTTACAACAACAGTTATCAGTCTAGTATTCAGATGGCACATTATGAGGCTTTGTATGGTAGACGGTGTAGGACTCCGATTTGTTGGGCCGAGACAGGACATAGATTGCTACATATGCCAGACTTGCTTAAAGGGACTACCGAAAAAGTGAAGTTGATTAGTGACCGTCTGAAAGCAGCTTCCGATCGTCAGAAGTCTTACGCAGATTTGAAGAGGAAAGAGATTGCGTACTCAGTGGGTGAGAAAGTGTTTCTAAAAGTATCTCCGTGGAAGAAGGTAATGAGATTTGGCCGAAAGGGCAAGTTGAGTCCGAGGTTCATTAGTCCGTATGAGATAGTTGAGCGGATTGGGCCTGTAGCTTATCGTTTGAGGTTACCTTCTGAGTTAGAGAAGATCCATGATGTTTTTCATGTGTCTATGCTTAGGAGATATAGATCGGATTCTTCTCATGTGATGCCCGTTGAGGAGATAGAGTTAAATCCGGATTTGTCCTATAATGAAGAGCCCGTTGAGATACTTGCTTCAGATAGCAAGGTGTTGCGTGGCAAGACCATAGAGTTGGTCAAAGTGTTGTAGAGACATAGAGGTGTGGAAGAGGCCACGTGGGAGAGAAAGGCGGATATGGTTGAGCAGTTTCCGTATCTGTTTCCACCAGGTAATTTCGGGGACGAAATTCCTTAAGTGGGGGAGAGTTGTAACACCCGGGTTTAGGGGTTAGATAAAAATAATATTTTAATATTATTTGGGCTCGGTTTTATAATTAAAACGATGTTCGGGTTTTGCTTCCAAAATAAATTGTGTTGGGTCTATTTTGATTTAAACCCAATAGTCATGGATTTCCACCCTTGTAAATGTCTCCCTTCATTAAGGGCAAAATGGCCTTTTGACTTTTAAGATGAAACAAAATAATTAAAAGAGAAAACCCAACTCCCCTATTCATCTTCTTCTCCACCAACGTGAAATAGAGCCCCTCTCTCCCTCTCTACTATTCCATCACCATACACATTCATCCTTGGTGATTCTTGAAAGGTAAAAACGTTTCTAACTTGTCCTCACTTTCCTCTACATGTCTATACCTTTAGTTTTCATTAAAACCTTTGATTTTGTATTTTGAGGTTTTTGAGTTTTGAATTAAAAATGTTAACTTTGTTAACTTTAAGTTAAGCTTTTGATTTGGTGATGTTAGATGAGTCGTTTGTTGTCCAAAAGGTCCAACATACCTAATTTTTACAAGGTTTTGTAATGATTTTCGGATTTGAGTTTCAAGGGGGTTTTAGGAGGGTTTTAAAGTGGTTTTTGGGGTGGTTTAATGTTGGTTTTTGAGGGCTGATGTTAGTATGATATATGAGGGTCACTTTGGGTGTATTTGATGGTTGTTTGGGTGCTTGAAATGGAAGATTTCAGTGGGTTTTGTGGGTTGCTCGGAAATTCTGTTTTGGGCTTGACTTTGAGTGTTGGTTGCGTGAAAGTGTTAATCCGGGTTAGTTCCGATGATGAGCTTTTGATTGTGGATGTTTTGTTTGTGTTTGGGATTGATTAGAATCAAGGTTGGACATCGGTGAAGCGTCGGGAGTAAATCCGGGAAGTTGAAGGTGGTCGCTTGCTTGGTCTTTAAGCTTGGGAGCTTAGGTGAGTGGTTAAATGTTTTAAATGGATTTAAAATGGTTGGTTCGAGTATATGGACTAGGTTGGGCTTGGTAGACCCACCTAGAGTTAGGATTAGGGTGGTAGCCTAATCCTAAGCTTGATCTAGAGCCTTTGGATGAACTCATTTATGTGGTTGTGTATGTCTCGTATGAAATGTGATGTGTGTGCTTATGTATATTGTATTATACATGTGAGATGAGATATGACTTGTGATGCTTGAGACATGCATGATGATGGGTGTTGGTGAGTACGTGCTAAGCACGGAAATGATTGGAATGAGTAGTGTGAAATGAGTAAATGTTGGCACTAGTATACTTGAATACAAATGATTGATCATTAGGATGTTAGTGTGTACACATGAGTCAAAAGTCGCGCGTGGCCTTGGTGGCATTGAGTCACCAAGGAGGAGTACGGGTTCGCCCGGAAATTGTATTTATATATAGTCGGTGATGAGTGGAATCCCATCGACGGGGCGTGAGGATGAGTGGAATCCCCTCCGCGAGGCCGGTGATGAGTGTAATCCCACCGTGAGGTAATGTGGTTGTTGGATGTGAGTTCCAACGTGTCTATCCGCGTATTCGGGTCATAGCTAGGTGCCAATGTTGGTTGATAAATGTATCAATGTGTTGAGATTAATGATCTTTATTTGGATGTTTGATGTGACTACTTGTGTTGAGGATTTAGAGCTTATTGATCATGACATTTACTCGTATATTGCTCATACATCTTATCTTGTGGCTCTTGTGGATCCTTGGTATACTTGTGTAATGCCTTGGCTAGATCGTGCTCGGACCCTGCAATGTTGAGGTTTGTTTTTAGAGCTTACCCTCACTAAGCATCTTTGCTTACGCTCTCTTTGTTCAACATTGCAGATCCTTAGTTCGTGGGTTGCTTGAGCAAGTGGAGGGCCTCCAAGTGTGGTTGTTGGCTTGGGTACATCAAGTATGACTTTTAAATGTTGAACATGTAATAGTTTAAGCAGTGAGACATATGTCTTTTGATGGATGATTGTCGGTTGTTTAGGAGCTTGTTTAGACTCCATGTTATCGCTTTTGTATGGCTTGTGCTGCCATGTTTGAATGGTCATGCATGCCTAAATTGCTTATCTTGAATGTTGGCCATGTGCCTTTGAAGTTGCCTATGTGTTTGGATGTTGAAGTATGAGCTTGAATGCTTGAATGCCATCTTGGGTCTATTGCATGATTTCCTTGGTGTTTATACTTGTTGGGTGTTTGTATGGCTATATGGTGGTATGTAAATGTTGTAAGAATGTTTGGTTGGGGCTAGGGAAGTCTTATATTGCATTTAGACTCAAGTCTTGATCGTTTTTGCTAAGTTTGAGAGGCCTTGCTGTGCAGGGGTATCGATACGGTTAGTTCGGTATCGATACCACCTTCTTGTTCAGGCCTCGTGTATCGATACACTTGAGAGGTGTATCGATACCATTTTGGTCACTGGAGCTACTGTCCATTTTGGTATCGATACGGGCCTCTGGTGTACCGATACCTTTTTGGTCACTGGAGCTACTGTCCAGTTCGGTATCGATACCAGCCTCAGGTGTATCGATACCGTTATCTTAGCTTTGACCGTGGGAAGTCAACCGTTGGGGAGGGTATCGATACACCCCTTGGGTGTATCGATACGGCCTCTACGGGTTGACTTAGACCAGTTGACCTAGTCAAGGGGTATCGATACACCCCTTGGGTGTATCGATACCACCTGCAGTATAAGCTTAAAATCGGGCAGTAACATGTTTGTTTGAGTTCGTTTGTTTGATTTGTGAATGTTGTTCCGCTGTATGACCACTTAGGATCTAATACTCATCTAGACAAGATTTAAAAATAAAAAAAAATATATAGGGTTGTAGACCGAAGGGGAACCCTAACGGGTTTCGCTTCGGTTTTCCCCGTGTGGCCCACTCGGACCGGCCATCCGGCCAGACCGGGACGAGGGGGTTACATCTGCATCACCTTTAACGACTCGCAAAGGACAAAATCTTTCGCCGTGTCCAAGAAGGCCACAAATAAAGCAAAATAAAGTCTATTTTTCATACTCGAATCGAATATAATGTTCCTTTCCACCATTCAAGATCAATTTCTTCCTTCTTTTCAGGGGGAGACGACAGTCAATCCTAACCCGAATTCGTATGATACGCCTATGCCCCAAGGCCACAGCAGCCGAGTCATACTCTAAAAAATTCCCAATAAAGTTCCCAATCGAACTGGCCACCTTCTCAGAAATAAAACCATGTGGAACATCATGGACAAGGATCCAATAAGATACAAAAAATAACGGAACCACAGAAGGATCATCCTCCGCCCCCAGGCGATGCATGATAAGCAAATGATTGTTGAAATACCAAGGCCCTCCTCTATCCACACGATTCGCATCCACAACATTAAAGAATCTGAACAGGAATCTGTTATCCCCGATATCTGAAATGGCAATACCACCGACGGCCTCCAAACATTTGCCAACGTCGATTTCATAGCCAGTATATTAATGATGCTTGATGTGAGAAATCTACCGGCAAAGCAATGCTCAAACGACGGCCTGGAGTCAGTATCAACCGTCTCAAACTGAAGACCGTCATCCTCGCCCGCATCGATCGACAGATTCGCCAGATCCTCACTCACATTAGCCATCGTACACTCACAGAGAAGAAAACTTAACAAGAGTCAAGAAAAAAAAAGAGATATGAAAAGAAAAGAAACGTGCCACAAGAGCAGAGAGAAAAGAAGCGTGCCACAAGAGCAGAGATTAATATAACTTTTTAAACATATTCAAATGATTTATATATTAATTTATATAATTATTTTAATATAATTTAATTAATTAATAAATTTAAATACACATATAAATATGTGAATAAAAAAAAGTAAATAGGAATAACTTATAAATAGGGTGAGAAAATATTTAATTTAGGTCATTTTGAGATTTTTGATAACTGGTAAAGGTAAAAGAGTCTTTACAACTTTAATATCAAACCTCTAATCTCAAAAGGCTCATATTATGAGCTTTTTTAAAATTAGCGGTTTCACCCCAATCCGCTGTTTACCAAACAACAATATTAGCGGATTTGATTGGTCAAACCTCTAATTTTTTCTCAAACCTCTCTTTACCAAACAGAGCCTAAATATATTTTCATCGGTTAAATTATTTCATCATTGTAAAAGGAAGAAATTAATTTGGAAAGATCATTCTCATATCAAAATTTTGTAAAATTTAATTCGAGCTAATCTACTAATGAGTCAAATATCGATAATTAAATAAAAATAAATGAATAAATAGATCAACACCCATCATTAGAGATATAATCACGATTCTTGATATAGACCAAAAACAAACATAAAGCATAAAAAAATTAATTAGCCAAACAATTACGGAAATAGCATTTAATAATACATAATTAAGTAAAATATTCATCAAAAAATATTTATGCAAACTGAATTAAGCATGACCTACATATTAGTGGGCCAATACAATGCAGAAATATGTGACAAATGGGGTCTCATGTTTGATTATTATATGTTTACCGAAACCAACAAAGTTATATTTTATTTTCTTATAATATGTTTTTATCAACTACCATATTTTGCAATCTCACCCTCAAAACTCTCTTTATAAACTCCCAATCTCCTCCAATTTCAATCTCCCCCCACACACCATTACTACTAATCACAAGAGTGTTGAAAGAAGAGCAAAAAAGAGCCAGGGTTCTTCATGTCTAGCCAAGGATCAAGAGCTTCGAACAAAATCACCGACGACGAGCTCAACGCTCTCGTCGTAAAACTTCAAGCATTGCTCCCTCAGCTCAATCATGGCCGCCATGGCAGGGTAGACCCTTCATTTTCCTTGTCACTCTCACTTTTCTTGTCTTATTTTGTCGATGCTCGGTGTTCACCCGAGAATTAAATGACGATCGTTATTTTACGATATTGATCGATCTCTCCGTTATTGATACTTGTTGTGATATCATCTGTTACATCCGAAATTTAAATCCGGATGTGCCCTATTCAACAATGTGGTTCACTTGACAATAGACGACGGGGAAGTCATTGTTGAGAACTCTTCATTATTGCAATGATCATATGCAAACATTTTGAACTCTTGCAACAATGAGGACAAACTATATGATTTTATGTTATGGCTAGAAAGATTTTTCAAGGCTAATTAATTAACCCTTGTTTTTAGTTGTGGTCCCGGTCCCGTGTCGCACACCTAGCTGTGGTGGGTGTGTCTCCCAATGGAGATTTTTTGCGTACATAAGACCTCGAACTCGAGACCTGGTTAACCTTTGTTTTTGTATGATTTTTCTGTAGGTATCATCATCAACAACGAAAGTAGTGAAGGAGACATGCAGTTATATCAGAAGATTACAGAAAGAAGTAGATGATTTGGGAGAGAGGCTATCGCAATGTCTAGATTCCATGGATATAAGTAGCTCTGATGTTGAAATTCTAACAAATTTGCTTCACCACTAAAGCCTTGTCCCCCTTTTTTTCTCTCAATTTGTCCCAAGTTTCAACGACAGACAAGTTTGATTGGAGAGTATAAATCGTTGTGTATATAAAAAATAATGAAAGTATTTTCCAACTTCCATGTGTCTGTCTCATCTCATTCTTGTTTTTCTTTGTTAAACTAAAAAACTTTTGGTGTTGGTTCCATCTTATCTCTTTCTTTATAGATATCGATGTTGAAATTTATTGGCCGATTAATTCGAATCAGTATTGCAAAAGTGCATGATCTTATCGAAGTTCTTCGGACTAATCTTGACAATAAATTTTGGTTTATTATATAAATTTGGTACCTGAATTCGAAAAGAATTTTCAAATCAGTATCTGATGCTGCCAAAAGCTCAACAATGTAATAGATTATTCAACAACCATTATCATCACCAACAGACAATACATGGATTAATCTAAGAAAACCTCCCAATTCATGAAAAGATGTAAATATTGTATAATGTCAATGACTAAAACCGGAATAGACTCCGAAAACAAGGACGGACGCAGAACTTTATATTAGTAGGATAAACCTATAAAATATTAGAGGAAAAACTTATAAAATTTTAGTGGGTAAAAACAAATTTTCAATAAAAAGTACAAATAATTTGACTTACAGAATGACACGTCAAAAAAATAAATTTATATTTTATATAATTTATAAAAAAATATTTTTTTTTACTAATTTGTCAATCTATTAAATCAACACCTTGTCTCTCGTGCAGTGTCAAGTAGAGGTGGCAATCGGGTCATTCGGTTCGGGTTCGGTTCGGGTCGTTTCGGTTCGGGTCATTTCAGGTCTATCTAGAATCAGTTTAGATTCGGTTCGGGTCGGTTCGGTTCGGGTTCGGGTCTAATTCGGGTCTATGATGAGTCGGATTCGGTTCGGGTATTGGATCAGGTCAAAATCGGATCGGTTGTTTTCGGGTCGGGTTAATATCGGATCGGTCGCTTTCGGTTCGGGTCAAAATCGGGTCGTTCGGGTCGTTTTCGGTTCGGGTTAAAATCGGGTCAATTTCGGGTCGGGTCAACATTTAAATTTTCGGGTCAATTCGATTTGAGTTGGGTTAAAGGTTTGAGGTTTAGTATTTATGGTTTAGTTTAGAGTTATTGGTGTATGAGATTAATTCTGATTCAACTTGTTAATCTATGCATTTGAATTTGATTAAATATTTAAATCAAAGCTTCATGTATCCATATAAATTTTTTTTGGTATAATTATATTAAATCAAAGTTTATAATAATAATAATAATAATAATAATAATAATATTAATAATAATGTCTGAAATGAATTAATTTATTAAACTTAGGATCTAACTGAACTAACTAAAATCTAAAAGCATAAATCACGGACATAATTAAAATAATTTTAAAACTAAATGTGAAATTTCAATTAAATTAATCTTAATTGAAACTCAATTAAATTAAGAAAAATAGAAAGACAATTGGTAAAAATAGAGAGGAAAAAAACAAAATTTTGGAGGGAAATAAGCCACCAATTTTTTAAGCTAGATTGAAAAAAAAGAAAAAGACAATTGAAAAAAATAGAGAGAGAAAAGACAAAATTTTGGAGGGAAATAAGCCACCAATTTTTTAAGCTAGAGATTAATTACTTTTTAGGTCATGTTGCATTTAAAATGTTGCATTTAAAATGTTACATTTTAGTCAACTTTAAGTTTTAGTTTAATTTAATTTAGTCACAAGTATTCTCACGGTTTAGACTTCGGATATAGAAATCTCCTTCCCGTAGTGATATTTAGTCTCTAAAAATTTACTTTTAGTTGAAATTAACTAATCTTTGTAATTTAGTCTATTAATTTAATATATTGATATTTTCGTTCATTTTAATTTCAAAGATTTAATTTGTAGCCAAAATTGACCCCTATTTATTTATATGGTATAATTACAAAATTGGTCATTGGACTCTCAAATTTCTCCACTTCCAAATTGTCAATTTAGTCTACAATTTCAATTTTATGCTATATTTTATGATGAAATTATAAAATTGGTCACCAAGATCTCAAATTTCTATACTTCATTTTATTATTTATTATATTGTTAAAAATAGATATTCGGGTCAAAATCAGGTCAAAATCGGGTTAAAATCGGGTCGATATTCGGTTCAGCTTTCGGTTCGGGTCCATTCAGTTCGGGTCCATTTCGGTTCGGGTCCATTTCGGTTCAACAAAAAATTCCGGTTCGGTTCGGTTCGGGTTTCGGGTCAACTTCGAATCATGTTCGGGTCAAAATCGGGTTTCGGTTCGGGTTTCGGGTCAAGTTTGCCAGGTCTAGTGTCAAGTAAGTGTTATGTTATTTCAAGTAATTTACTGTTAGTGGATTAATTTCCATAAGTACGTAGGAATTGCAATATCTACCATATTAGAGTTTCAAGAAGAAAAAAAACAACCTAAGATAGTTAGATTACATTACACAAGTATCCATAGTTCTTAATATTGACAAAAAAGTCTCTTTCGGATAATATCGGGACATGGGACTTCCTTTCGACGGCAAATTATACTGTCACTATTAGAGCTATAAGTATCAATATCGATTGCCATCATCATCGTATCCTCGACTTGTCGGCCTGCAAAACCACAGGTGGAACAATGCATTAATACATAAACAAACAATTGTTGAAAATTTCAAGAGCTCAAATCATTTATTTGCCTTCTTCCTTTATCAATTTCAGTTACCAAACATAATGGATGAAAAATAAAAGATGCTATGATATTGAAGTTCCTTGCGTGAACGGCGGCTCTCAAAAGCATGTAAATGAAAGAGAATCCTATTATGATCAATGGCATACCCTGTGAATTATCTTCTCAAATGCTTCAGTTCCATTCTCTTCGATGTATCTCTCAGCAGCAGTTAAAATATCGTCTGGTTTACTGAAGAAGTCCTTCTTCCTCGGAACATACCAGATGTTAATTGTCTGTTGAGGGTTGATAAAGAAAGGTCTCAAATAATGCTCGTAAACGTACGAAGCACCGCTGAAGTACGGGATGACCAGCCAGCAGGTGAAAATCAGCTTCACATAAGACCAGATTGGAATCCTGTATTCAACTTCTAAAAGGCTTCAGCAGGGACTAGGCAAATGCAGTTTCTAAATGTGCATAATTATGATAAGAAGGCCTTATCATACAACTTTCCTTTCCAGATCATACATAGAGCCATTGACATGATTAAGTATCCGAAGAGTCGCCTTATACCCGGCAAACTAATCCAGAAAAACTAATATAAAGAGAAGTATTTAACACATCGGTCGAACTTCAATAATAACCAAGTCGGATTTAAATTCACAATGCTTTCCATGTTTCGATGGAATCAGCGTGTCATTATAAAGCCGGTTGAAACCCTTGGCAAGCATTAGTAGCCACATAAAAAAAAGGGTTCCTCTTCTAGTGGAAGATAAGCTAACTAAAGAATACAACAGGTTTGGTTACCTAAATTGCCAATTGTATAAGCACAATAACCATTTTTTCTTGAGTTGGGTTGGCCAACTAGAATCATTATTTTTTTATCAAACACATTAGCGGACCACCCTTTTCTCCGTCTCTCACACAGGCCGAAATGAAATCGGATTCCGGGAAAAGAAAATTATAACTCTAGGCCCTAGGGATAGTGTTAAAACCACAAATGTTGTATCTACAAGCAACACAAACTTGATAATTCAAGAGCAAACAAATTTACCATTCAATGACTTTGGCAAAGGAGAGTTCCAGCAATGAAATCATGGAATACAGAACCCAATATGTAAGCCATTGTCGGTCATCGGCACGAGACTCAGATTCAATCGCCCTAACCGAGGCATAACTGTTTTGAGAATTCAACAACATAGAACAATTAAACCAATTCAAGTTAAGATAAATTCTAAATTATACCACAAAAAGTGGGAAAAATATTGAAGAACACTCACAGAGGGTACAGGAGACTAATGATTGGCCTGCAAAAACCAATTTAACAAATACATCATTGAAAATTTCCAGAAATAAAACGCAACACAACTTGGATATATGTCAGATTAATTCTTTCAAAAAAATTACCTTGAAGTTGAAGTAGACAATAAAGCCTAAAAATCTCTCTTTTCTCTTAGTTCATGTTTTAAAAATGTGATCTTTACATTCTTAAAGCAGCAATGACATAGATACATACAAACCCAAAAGAAGGAAAGAGGAAATTACCCAGCAAGAACATCAAAGTTGTTAAGAAGAACCTTAAGAAAACTTGCAGCTCCAGATCCCATCTTCAACTTCCAATGCAATTTTTCTTTGGTTTTGCTTTTGTTGGTGGTGGACCTGGTGGTGTTTGAGTGACATGTGTGTTTGTGTGTAAAGCTGAGCTGCTGAAGATGCCAAAGTAAAAGCTGGTGTTGTTAAGACAATTAAATTGTCGGGTTCGGGTTGTTCGGTGGTATAATCTAACGGTGGATAATTGATGGTGATTAAAATAGACGGATGAGGATGTTCCAATCTATTGACACAACTGTCAAATGAGTTTTTCCTCGAAAATCATCTTCCTTCTTCACTCTTAATATTAGGGTTAAGGTTTAGAGTTTAAAATTTTAGATTAGAGTTTATGGTTAGAGTTTAGAAAATTTAGAATAAGATGTATTTTTATTTTTTAGGGTGTAGGGTTAAGATTTAAAATTTAAAATTAAAACTTAAAATTTAATTTTATTGTGTTTTTTAGTGTTAAGGCATAAATAAAAACACCAAAAAAGAGCAAAGAATTTTTATCTGTATTTCCTTCTAATTTGATCCTTAATACTTTTGTTTTTTATCCCGACACTTGGAATTTTTGTTATTACATCTCATTTTATCAAATAATAGATTCTAACAATCAGTTGATCTAGCAAGACGAGACCTTAGGTCTCCTTAAACAAGGTTAAAAGTTTAAATTTTAATGTTAAGAAGAGAGAAATTAGATTGAAAGAGTCACACCTATATTAGATATCTACAAAATCTTATCTGAATTAATCAACCAATAAACCAGATATCGATGATTAAACCAAAATATATAGATATCTAATAAAAAGTCAATATACTTACATTCTTATCAATAATTTTTCCAGTTAGATAAAATGGTTTCTTCGACTAAATAATGATGTTGAAAAAAAAGGTGCATCAGAAAATTATTTGTTGAACTAGGAACATGACTAAGGTACCAAGAGAAGTAGCAAGAACTACAGACCGACTTCAGACATAAAAATATACTTACAGATCACTTCAGCAACTTTATTGGTTAATGTATTGATTTGATTTTTTTTTTTACATAAAATAAAACTTGGATTTCATAAGACATTATCAGTGCAACCAACCAAATGCTATCACGTGAAACATCAAACAATGGCATTACAAAACGTCCAAAATCACGAAAATCTTTAAAAAAATTCTCGAAAAGGAAAACCCTAAACAAGGGCCAAATGGCCAAACAAACAGATAACAAAATCAACAGTCTTCCAAATGAAAGGAACACGGACAATAGATTAAGCAGCAACTATAGCATCATCGATGTAGACCATAGTTATAAAACAACTTGTAAAAGTTCTATTCGGAGACAGATTCCTTTTTTCTCAAAAAAAAAAAAAAGGTATTGTCATAGAATGGATCCATAGCTAAAGGGCACTTTTTAATCAACACCAAGACCATTAAACAACCGGCCATAGAGAACAAACACCGAAAGGTAAATAAAGCCCATGAAATAAACAGCGATCAAAAGTACAGAAAAACATGATTCATATGTAACCAAAGAACATTGGGGAAGAAAATGCTCTTTTCACCATCATTCAAACCTTTTTGTGTTCGAAGATGAATAATTGGATTTCGATAATTTGACTTTCATTAAAGTCATCCGCTATTGAAGAAGAACATTCATCTACAAAACCTAAACAATTTAGACCATCTATCATAGCCAAATCAGTTTAGCAAATATCATTTTCAAACAACATTAAATTCATACTTTTATTCTTAGATGAGAAAATAATTAACGTGCTCATAGAACATCAATTTAACAAATATCATTTCTAAACAACATTATTTGAACAATTTAAAATTTAAAAATAGTTACTAAATTATCTCAAAAAAATTATAGACATTAAACTTTTAAAAATTATAAAATAAATCATAAATTTTAAACTTTAAACTTTGTTACAAAATAAACGTTATTTTGTGCATGTTTAGTTGTTTGTAACTAGAGTGTTATATTATTTAACATATATGTATAACGGAAGGTACAAATACCATGTGTTTAGTAGACGTGATTATAATACGTACATTAATTTTAAACCAGTTTTGTGATGATTTTAAATTTATTTTTTCAATTATATTCATTTATTATTTTTCACGTATTATATTGTTGTATATATGTTAACTATTTTTTACGTATTTACATCATTGTAAATACGTTCATTATTTTTTCACGTAATTACATCATTGTAAATATGTTTGTTATTTTTCATGTATTTATATTGTTGTAAAAAATATTCATTATTTTTTTCGTGTAATTTTATAATTGTCAATACGTTCACTATTTTTTAAGTATTTACACCGTGTGTTTAAAAAATAATATAATAATCAATGTCAAAACAAAGGGAAACATGAAGGTATAGTTTTAAGGATAAAATGGTACATTCATACATAACACTTAATCTTTTAGCTTTATCACAAATTTCAACAACCAAACACATTGATATAGTAATAACCATCTTTCATCAATCTTTTTAGGCTTAAATGAAAAATTAGCCCTTAATCTATATCTTTTGTTTGCTTCTAGCCCTTAAACTATTTTTTGGTCAAAATAAGCGCCTAAACTATCATTTTTGTCACTTTAAGTTCTTAAACTATTTTTTGATCAAAATAAGTGTCCCAAACTATGTCATTTTTTTAACTTTAGTCCATAAACTATCAATTGGTCAAAAAAATTTGTGATGTGTCAACATCTTATTAGTCGAAATAATTTTCTTTTGACTTAAATAACTACCGGACTTAAAGTGACCAGAAATGATAATTTAAGAGCTTATTTTGACCAAAGAATAGTTTAAGGGCTAAAAACAAACAAAAGGTATAGTTTATGGGTTGATTTTTCATTTAAGTCATCTTTTTAATATGCAAATGTAAATAACTAGCTTGAAATCTAGCACACAAGCAAACACTAAACATGATATTTGGTCTACTTACGGTAAGATAAAGCAAAGATCATATCATAGATCTATAAAGCTTAAGATCAACACATTTATCTCTTTTATCTTTGTCAAGCTTTGTACATGAGCTCATTGGAGTGGTTTGAGGCTTCACATTCTCTAAGCCAAACTTCCAAAGCATATCCTTGATATATTTTGCTTGATTGATGAAAATGTCATCATTCTTTTGTTTGTTTTGGAGTCAAAAAAAATGAGAGCTCCCACGTCATACTTATTTCGAACGCACATTGCATTAATTTAGCAAATTCTTGACAAAGAAATTTATTAGTAGAATCAGAAGTAATATCATTAACAAATTTTATAACAATTAAACAGTTCTATGATCACTTTGTAAGAAATAAATAATAAATTTATTATTTTATAACAATTAAACAGTTCTATGATCACATGATTGTCATTTCCTTTGGTAGCAACCTCTCAACACAAAGCAAAAGTGCCCTTTAATTCAGTTTTGGAGTATTACAAGTTAAAATATTGAATAAAGCCATGAACTGTACAATGAAGCTTGCTATCAGCTAAAGCCCTCCGGGGAAATGGAGTTATAATTAAGGGAAGTTGAAATGTCTGCTTAAAACAGCATCTGAATTTCGAACTTCAGGCTCTTGAGCAACCCATTTGGAACCGGCGCACCTTCATTTTTCCGTTCAAGGCAAGGGCCAACACATCATATTCCTCTACATACCACAGCTCCGACACCGTCGCCTGAATCATACGTACAAGTATCAGACACAAACAAATCATATAGATGTGTATGTGTATAATAAAAATCTGTTGAAGTACACTAAAACATAGATTAGAAAGATAAGAAAGCCTTTGCATTCCACCATGTACTAGCCGGCTGCCGGTAGACTAATACACGTGAGGTTTCATAGGCAGCTATTCAAACAATGAAAATGCATATGACAAGTAATGATACAAAGTCTACCAACTTGCCTTAAACCCACGGATTTTATTGTTGAGTTGAGAGACCAGCTTATGGAAAAGTTCGATCGGGTTTGAAGTATTATCAGTGTCCTGCATAAGACATGCATTATATACATATATGTAAGAATATGAGCTTGAAACCGATCACATGATTCACGACACCTGCTATATCCATTAGATCTAAACAATGAAACTATATATAACAAGCTTTGCCAGCCATTTCTTTTTCCCGAGTAGCATAAAGTTACAGTTCACTCGTACAAGAGCTAAGGGGAACCTTTCTATGCTCAAGTCTGCAAATCGGCTTTTCCCAAATTACAGCAGCGGTTACTATTTAGTAATTAAAAGTTAAACCATCATGGCAATATGAAAAGGAATGAAATATCCATGTTTACCTAGAGAAAACAAAGAAGATGAATTTGTGATCCCCAATTCAACTCTCACCATGCATGGATTTGGTCAAACATTATGTTGGATTTATCCATTAATTTATCTGCTGGTTTGTTAGTTGATTTCTTTGTATGATTAAATTCAGTAATTTCTTATGTGGATGCAAGACTTGACAATGATTGTAACTTCTCTCAACGTTCTTTTATGCATGTTGCATCATAAAATTACGAAAATAAAAAGGAAATTACTGTAACTAAATAGAACTTCAAAATAATACCATGAGTGAAGCTTTAGGGTGACTCAGAAGCCTGGCAAAAGATGTGTGAAGAATAGCAGCATCATACTGCAAAAGTAAGCAGATAAATACTCATTATATTCTTATTATTGTCAAAAAAGACGGACAGGTCCCAACAATGATGTCAAAACCATCAAATAAGAATTAAGAAGACAAGCTATTGCCATAAAAAAAGTATAGCCCTTAAATCCACGCCGTTTCCATTTGAATATTACTAGTTTAACAGAAATTAAGATTTACATAAGAATCTTACAAGTTGCTTCTCTGGTGCTCGTGGAAGTGCCGTTCTCAATTTAGCACGAATGTTTGCAGGATCCGTTCCAGAAACTACCTACAGGGGAAAGAGAAGGTGTTTATCTGTGTACTAAAAAGTACCAAATCATTTTTTTGACAGGTCAGCAGGAAAAACAGACTATAATTGAAGGAGTAACCTGCCAGCAACCAAGAAGCACGCCAGTCGAAGTTAAAACTACCCTGTCTAGGACAATTTCTAAAGGGCATAGCCCCTCTGCAACAGCTTTAACAGCAGCTGCTTCGGCTTCAATCTGAAAAAAAAGAAAAGAGGCTTCAAAAATCGAACCCAAGGACTAACAAGCTGAAAAGAAGGGCACCAAAATAGCTCCAACAGGCAGTTTACCTCAACTTCAGAGGCAGGAACAGGTACAATATGATGCGAGGCATGGAACATACTGAAATGGTACAAACTAGAGTTCTGAAACCAGATCGCTAACCAACAAATATATAAGCAAGCGAACACATGAGAATAAATACAGAAAAAGAAAAAGTAATCAAATTAACTAAAGGAATAAATAAATAAACTTATCTAAACTACTCTTGTTATTAAAAAAGTGTCAAATGAATTAAATCAAACAGATTACCAAAATAACTAAAGGAAATAAACAGCAGCATAAACACATACTTCTTGGAAGAGATTACCTTTGTCAAAGTAGGGATCAAATACTTGCTTTACAGCCTCCCTGCAACAAGAAAAGCATGCATCAGACCACCATGCAAGGACCCCCCCCCCCCCCCCCCACTCTCAACCCACGAAAAGAGCTAAGCATATAATGGAAACATTAAATACAAGTTCCCATTAATTATCTCAAAGTCCTATAAATCATAGAAAGCCTGTTTAAACTCTTAAAAGGTATTCGAAACAGAAAGTCAGGTTCTTAAGTGGCATGATGGGAAATCACACATAACTAAGATCAAATAAGTCATTAGCTCAGGAATTTTACTTCTGGGGTCAATGTTCTGTTAAAAAACAAGTAGGTCACAAATTTAATAAAAACAACAAACTGAAAACGCATTCTGATGGAAACAAAATTTACGAGATGGGCACTGAGTATTTTGTGCTCATATACAAAACGTTGGCTCGTACAGGAGGATGTGCAGCCTGCAACGAGGAGGAAAGCCATTATTAACCGCTAGTCTGGAAGGATTGATTACAGATCAGTTGACTCATGTATTACCTTAAGTACAGGTGTTACAAATCCATCTTTCAAAGTAAAGAGATCTGAAAGTGACAGAGACTGTGAAGTTTCACCATGTTTTAGAAAAGCTGCTCCATGTTCATCCAAATCCCTTTCCATTTTATCGTACAATGTCGATCTTCGATTGCTATTTGACATGGAAGAATCTGATACTAACAGCGCTAACAAAGTTAACATACTCAAGTCTAAGTTCAGTAATATGTAGATCACGAATTTGATAAAAAGAAAACTATAAAATAAGAGTTGTTAGTAACTAAGGCAACCATGATGAATTAACACCACGAATTCACAACAGTCATCCAAAAAAGCTCAGACTTTTTAATGCATATTAAAAACAGCAATATTAAGGAAAGAGGAAAAATAAGTATCATCACTTTTCCTAATAAATCAATTAAAAAAACACAACATTTACACTAAAAAATCCCAAATTCCAGCAAGAGAAAAATGAAGTTTAATGAAACCCCAGCAACAAAAATTCATAAACCCAGGACAAATTTAAAGCTCACATGAAAAATTAGGATCTCATGATGAACAACTAAGCTGCTCACTAATTATTTGAAAGCTAAAATGGCATTAGATCCTAAAAGCTAAAACTAGGATCTCATGAAAAACAGCTAAGAAATCATTGGAATGAAAATGGAAGGAGAAATCAAAAGAATACCTGAAGGAGGAGAAGTTGAATTGTGGAGAGCCATTTGGAAGAGAAAGTAGAACAAAGCAAGAGAGGAGAACCAGATTAAAGCAACAGTTTTTGAATGGCTCCACCAATTTCTGACTCTACCCGTCACCGCCATTCTTTTGCTTCTTCTTAGCTTCCCTTCTTAAAATAGCACCTGGGAATGGCGATATTACGGGCGGGCATGCCCCGACTTCGATCGGACTCTGAAATCTATACGGTATTTCCTTCAAACAGGTGTCCTTTCCCATTTTGCTTATGCTAGGATTTTTTTGGGTAATCTTCACTCGTGGTCACTTTTGTTTTGGGTCTGTTCTATTTTGGTCACCAAAATTCAAAAAAGATTATTCTGGTCACTTACGTTCGAAACCGTTTCTGTTTTGGCCATTGGACCGTTAATTTCCGTTAATTAAAAATAATAATTTTTAATTTAACCACCAAACTTTCAAAACTTCATTTTTTACCATCTTCCCCAAAACTCAATGAACTTTCCCCAGCACATAAATCCTCCAATTCTACATCTGTTAATTAAACTTGATTTCGGGTCACTAATTGTTGATTTTCCATCTGGGTTTTCGTTTGTGATTCAATTTCCGTGGTTAAATTTTACTTTTTTATATATATTCAAAATGGTTGCTGAGTTTATTTTCTGGGTTTTTTTATTAATGTTTTATTTACTTTCAAACTGTTTATTGTTTAATGTTTTAATTGCTATGTTGGAGAGGCATGGTTTTTAGCTGGGGGGTTTTGTGCCAGATTAAAATCAGTTAAAAGCTTTGATTTTTGAACTAATAATGTGAAGTTGAATCTTAGAATCACATCAACTTCTATTAATTTATAAATTACAGACTTGATAAGTCATGAAAGCTGTGACATTGCTCTTTAAGCCTTGATCTTTCCATATCTTAACTGTGTTCATGATTCATTTTCTTTTCAAGTGTATGATTTTTTTTGTTCCTGAATTATTATTTAAGACTATGAATCAAAGGTGATCTTGACTGTCGGTTAACAAATTATTATTGCTTGTATAAATGTTAGGTGTATGCTATATTAACTATGATGGCTTTGGGGGTTTTCTTGTTTATACCTGAAATATTGCTCCGGGAGATTTGTTCTATCAACATATAGACGCAATCGGGATATTGAATTTGAAATAGCACACGGTGATAGTGCGTAGGAAAATTTGTTTATAGCATGCTTTGGAATCTCCCAAATTTTATAATTGGTTTGGTCTCTTGCTGTGTTTAGACCCTGATATTTTCTCCACCTATTGTTACTTATGAATCGCTCATCAAGGAACTTAGGCTTAGTCATTGATCTTTGGCAGAAACCTACATTGATATGGGAAAAAATCGTATTCGCGGGGCTTGTGTAACAGCTGATATTACAAACATCTTCCTCCAATTCAAAGATAAAAATAAAAAATCTTATTCAATATATTTTCCCTTTCGCCAGTATTTCCCTGGCATCATCTCTGATCTTTGCGGAAAATCAACAACTAGTGATCATTGATTTTGGGGAAGATGGTAAAAAATAAAGTTTTGAAAGTTTGGGGGTCAAATTAGAAATTATTATTTTTAATTAACGGAGGTTAACGGTCCAGTGACCAAAATAGAAACGGTTTCGAACGTAAGTGACTAGAATATTCTTTTTTGAATTCTGGTGACCAAAATAAAACAAACCCAAAACAAAAGTGACCACGAGTGAAGATTACCCGATTTTTTTTCTTTCTAATTTACTTGAAAATTAGCGTAAAAATAAAAAATATGTTAAAATAATTATTTTGTCACTAAACTTTCACAAATTACAAAATAAACATTATATTTTAGATTTTTTTATAAAATGGGCAAATAAATCCCTCAATGCTTCTGACCTTCTTAGAGTTGTGGTATCTTGCCTAGACCGAACAACAAATTAGATCCGAGGTAAATACATTCATCACCAATATTTAAGCTATAAGTACGGGTACTTCGATATAAAGAAGAATTATGTACTTGATACGTCTATATACCCAAAAAATATTATTCCCTCCGTCCCATTAATTTTGTCCATTATTGACTTTTTTGGGTCAAATTTTTTAAACTTTGACCTATTATTATATAAAATTTATTATTGAAAAAAATATAAAAAAATATATTTTATAAACTTTAAATCAAGTAGTTTTAAAATATATATTTTATAAATTTTAATTGTTTAAAATATTAAAAATAATCATGGTCAAAGTTTAAAATTTTTGACTTTTAAAAAGTCAATAAGGGACAAAATTAATGGGACGGAGGGAGTATATACAGTTTATGTACCTGCAAATATTTTTTCTTTTATTCTCTCGTCTTTTTTTCGACTTTCTCTCACTCTTTTTATGACATTTTCGTCTCATCTCGTATCTATATTTGTATCCGTGCAAGATAATATTTAAGTGTCAAACATATTATGAATGGCAAGGCGGGAGATTTTTTTTGTCCGTCTAGGGGTCTACGTCAGGGAGACCCCCTGAGCCCATATCTGTATCTAATTTGTGCCGAGGGCCTTTCCTCGTTGCTATATCAGGCCCAAAGCCGAGGTCAACTGGCGGGTGTTCGTTTAAACAGGTATTCTCCATCCCTCACGCATTTATTTTTTGCGGATGATAACCTTCTTTTTGGTAAAACTTCTGGTGGCGATGCGGAAGCTATTAAAGTCATCCTAGATATGTACTCGAAGTATTCGGGTCAACAGATTAACTTTGATAAATCGGGCCTGTTCTTTAGTTCGAATACTGCTGAGGAGGATCAATTCTATGTGAAGGGGGTTTTTGGGGTGGGCCAGAGTAGTAATATTGAAAAATATCTGGGTTTGCCTCTCCTCGTTGGGCGGAATAGATCGCGGGCTTTTGCTGGTTTGAAGGATAGGACTAGGAAAAGGATATCGGGTTGGAGTGTGAAGCCATTGTCTCAAGGGGGTAAAATGGTTTTTATTAAGAGTGTTCTTCAGGCCATACCTCTGTACGCTATGAGCATATTCCTTCTTCCTAAGGGGGTTTGTAATGAGCTTCAAGCGGCTATGGCTAGATTCTGGTGGCAGAACTCCAAGCAGAAACGAGGTATACATTGGTGCACTTGGGAAAAGATGTGTCTGTTGAAGGAGGAGGGTGGGCTTGGTTTTAGGGACTTAGCCAAATTCAATGTGGCCCTATTGGCTAAACAAGGGTGGAGGTTGATAACTAACCCTTCTAGCTTGGTGGGCAGAGTTTTGAGAGCAAAGTATTTTCGATCCACTGATTTCTTGGGCTCGGGATTGGGCTCGGCTCCTTCACTTGTATGGCGAAGCATCTGGAGTGCAAAAGGTCTTCTGCTGAAGGGGCTTCGTTGGAGAGTTGGATCGGGGTCGTCCATCAACATCTGGAACGATTTTTGGTTGCCTGTGTCCCCGCTAAAGCTTGTTGATTCGCCTATGTCTACGGAGGTATCCAGGGTTCGGGATCTTATTCAAGATAATCCGAAAACCTGGAATGTCGAGTTAATTGAACATTTGTTCTCAGAAGAGGATGCATCGAGGATCCTTAGTATTCCTCTTGCGGATTCAATGCAAGAGGATTCTTTGGTTTGGTCAGCAGAACAATTAGGGGCCTACTCTGTAAGGAGTGGTTACAAACTCCTCATCCAGAATTCGCCTAGTGACTCGTCAGAAAGGAAATTCTTTAAGTTTTTATGGGCCATGTCGTGCCCGGAGAAAATTAAAATACAGGTTTGGAAATTTGTCCTAAATTTTGTCCCTTCTAGACAAAACCTGTGTATCAAAAGAGTTCTGAGTGATCCTAGATGTGCAATTTGTCTCACGTCTATCGAATCTGGGCTACATGCTATTAGGGATTGCCGCCTCCCAAAACTTGTCTGGGATTCTATGGGCTTTCGATGGCCCTCGAATCTAAATCTATCTAATGTTTATGAGTGGCTAAATTGGGCTTTCATACATGTTCCTCAAGCAAAACATAGAGAAATCGGTGTTACAATTTGGGCACTATGGTATGCACATAATAAAAATATACATGAAGGCTTAGCACAGTCACGGGAAGAAGTCTGTACCTTCGTCAGAGCCTACTGTCAGGAGCTAGATTCCTTGGTGCCGTTGGTTCGACCTTCATCGGAGTCGGCTGAGGTCAGATGGTCTCCGCCTCGGGAGGGTTTGGTTAAGGTTAACTACGACGCGCGCTTTAGGATGGGCTCTTCCGAGTCTTTCTCGGGTGTGGTGATTAGGGATTGCCACGGCGAGGTTCTGGGTTCATGCTGGAGAAGGGTCGAGCATGTATCAAACAGTTTTGTTGCTGAGGCTTATGCGGCGCTGCATGCTGTGAGTTTTGTCGTCGATTTGGGTCTGCGTCGTATTATTTTGGAGGGAGACTCATTAGCAGTGATTAAAAGCTTAAATTCAAAACAACATGAGTATTCAGATATGAGTTCCTTGACATGGGAGGTGAAGCATCGCGCCCGTTCGCTGGAGGAGTGTGCCTTTCGTTTTGTCCCGAGATCGGGCAACAGGGCAGCTCATGAGGTCGCTCGAGCCGGTGATGGAGCTTCGTCGGAGGTCTATTGGGTCGAGGAGGTTCCGTTGCGTGCGCGGCCTGCGGTGGAAGCGGATAAGCGGCTGTGGGATCCGCCTTGAACTCCGACCGCTTCTGTAGATTTCCGTGGGGCTTTCGTTCTATTCTTTGTGCCCCGTCTCCTCTTGCATGTACTGTTTCCCGTCTATCTAGGCTTCACGGTGGTGAAGAGGGCTGAGAGGAGTATTTCGATTTTGAATCCGGCATGGTGTCAGTTGGGGAGGGTTGTCTCCTCAGCCGCGTCTTTTCAATTTTGGGGGTTTGGCTTTGATAGCTGAATCCTTTTTTCCTTATCTCTTTTTAGTTTTTGATCTTTGGGCCGGGAGGCCCATGGTCTTAAGTTTATTTGTATTGTTTTTTTTCCTTTTGCTTATATTAATAAACTCCTTGCCGGCTTGTTCTCAAAAAAAAGAGAAAATGTCAAACATATAGGTATTGTTTTATTTTCAAACGGTCATACAAAACTAATGCTTTTGTTGCATCCTTAAGAGCATCATGTGCTACATGTTCCTATTGAAGATGCATCAGAAGTGAATTATTAGAAATATCTTCAGCTTGACTTAACAAATTTAGCTTCAGCTTTAAAACGAAAGGGAAATGCAAGAAAAACACAGAAACAATAACAAAAATATATTATGTAACATTTGCTTGGTATGAAAGATGGAAATGAAAAAAGATAGAAAATTTGTTAATCAAATGGTGGAGATTAATAACTACCTTCTTACTTTGAATCTTAACCATTTGATTAATAAATTATATTCGAATCATATTCAAATTATATTCGAATCATATTTAACAGGTAATTATATTCGTATCATGTTCGTATTATATTCAAATCATGCTTGTATTATATTCGAATCATATTTAGAATATAATTTGAATATGATTCAAATATAATATGAACATGATACGAATATAATTACACGTTAAACATGATTCAAATATAATTATTTGTTAAACATGATTCGAATATACTATGAACATGATTCGAATATAATAGTTGAAAAAACATGTAATTATATTAGAATTATATTCGAATCATGTTCATATTATATTCGAATCATATTCAAATTACATTCGAAATATCATATTCAAATTATATTTCGAAAATAATTTGAATATGATTCGAATATAATATAGACATGGTTCAAATATAATTTGAATTTTGCTCAAAAAATATATTTTGAATATAGCAAAATTTGAATTAATAATTCGAATATAATTAGAAGATGATTCAAATATAATTTGATTATGATTCGAATATAATACGAACATGATTCGAATATAATTTGAATTTTACTCAAAAACTATAATTCAAATATAGTGAAATTAGAATTAATAATTAGAATATAATTGGAATTCGAATATAATTCGAATTTGCTCAAAAATACAATTCAAATTTATCAAAATTCAAATAGAATCGGAATATGATTTAAATTTTTCTCAAAAAAGAATTTAATTTATCTAAAAAATTACTGATTTAGTATTAAAATATTTGATTTTATTTATTTTTATTAAATATTAACATTTTAATAAAATAATATTATTAATAATAACAAATAATGGACTAAATTATAAAAATTAGAAACAAATAGGGGTCAATTTAAGGTAAAAATAGACTTTTCAGTGACTAAATTGAACAAAAAACAAACCTGGCAGACTTAACATGTCATTTACCCTTTAAATAAAACCAGACGGATTGACTTAGTCAATGAGTTGATGACATGGAAAGATGTTATTGGCTGGAATTTTTTTAACGGCAAAGGGTAACAGAATGGGGCAAAATAGGTAACGACGAATACTTTAGGAGGCAAAAGTGGGTAAAACGTAGTTTAGGGGGCAAGTTGAAAAAACAGGTAAAGTTTAGGGGGATGTGTATTAAGCCAAAAATATTTGACCCAACCCAAGGCTAATAGTATAATTTTTCTTTATATTTTTTAGGAATATTTGTAATAATGCTCCCTCTTTATATTTTTTATAATTAGATCTTTAAAATTGAATTTTTACTAATAATTTAGTCCCTAAAATTATTTTTTATATAATTAAGTCCCTAAAATTATTTTTTAATCGATCAAATTAGTTTGGGTCAAGTTTTTTAAAGTATAGTGCCAGGTCATATTTGAGTTATAATAATTATTTTTAAATTAACCAAAAACTCGACTCAACCCGACTCATGTCCATCACTAAGCTGACCTAAAAAGAAACTCAAATCTCGATAAAAAGAACTATAAAAGTCTCTATAGACTATATGTATAACGTGACGACATCAAAATCTGAAACGTGTTATACTGTTATTATTCAATTTTATTTAAAAAAATCAATATATATAAATCTAAAAATATAGAGTAAAATAGATCATAGGTCTCTTAATTACAATTTTGATAATAAATATATTATTTTTTTAAACTAATAATTTAGTCAGTCAATTAAAATTATGACAAATGTATCATTTTTTTAAAAGAAATAATTCAGTTACTTAATTAAAAATTTGTGATAAACATGCCACTCTATCATTGAAATTGAAATATGATATGGTATAATAACAAATTTATGTCATCAAAACTTACATATTCTATTAATTTGGTCTTAATTTAAAAATAATTAAATAAATTTCAACATTGCAGCCTCCTGACACATCCTTTGAATACTTGCCGCATTCTGTGCTACTGTACATCAGCTTGATAATTGAAAATTATGATAGTTCGACAGACACAATTATTTCACTACTAGACAGCTAACAGACTAATGAAACAGTCATTATGACCTTAACGTCGCATGCTAATAGACACAATCACTTCATTAATGATTTTTTTAAATATGAGGTTAAATTTATTGAATTGTTTCGAATTAGGACTAAATTAATATAATGTATAATTTTTTAAGAACTAAAATTATTATTATCCCAAATTCTTTATTTAAATTTTACCCGTCAGAGTAACTTGTTTAAAATTTTAAAACTTTTAAAATACTTACAAAATTTAAATAAATAAAAAAAAAAGAAACGTGTCAAATTATTTCAAAATTTAAAGGCTTGATAGGCGAATAAGTGCTCAAATTATGCCTTTTTTCTAGTTATGTGCCCAAACTATTTTTCGAGCCAAATTAGGACCTAAAGATTCATTTTGTGTTGCATTTAAGGTTCGCCGTTAATTTTTCCGTTAAAGGACACGTGTCGTCTCCTAAAAATTCCAAAAATTATATTAAAAATAAATAAAATTAATAAAACAAAATAAGAATAAAAACATATCCTGAAAATTTCAAATATTCCCAAAATAGTCCCCAAATCCCTAACCCCCCAAATTCGACCACTCCCATCGGCATTGGTCGCATTGCCGGCAACGGAATCAAGCGTCTTCCCCTCGCCGAACAACCCACATGTCGTTTGCCACCCCCTCCAAACGTTGTTCGTCATGAATCGTTCGAAAGAATCATTCGACAATTTCGACGATTAGCACAACATCGGTCCATTTCCAGCGACGGGGTGGTGAGGGAAATGGTCGTGATGGTCTGGCGATCGATGTGGTAGGCGACGAAGTGACAATCGGCGGCGGAATCGACCCAAATCAGGATTTAAATTTTGGGGAGTTATGGATTTTGGAATTTGGGGTTGTTTTTGAAATTTGTAAAACTTAGAGAATTTCTGAAAATCAAGTAATTTTATTTATTTTTAATATGATTTTTGGAATTTTCAGGAGATGACACGTGTCCTTTAACGGTGGAAATTAACGGTGAACCTTAATTGGGTCAGTAATGAAATTTTAAGTCCCGATTTGACCCGAAAAATAATTTGGGCACCTAACTGAAAAAAGGGCATAGTTTGGGCACCAGATTGACATTTAAGCCAAATTTAAAATTATTCTTTTACAAGATGCAAAAGTATAAATTGCACAAAAGCAAATATTATAATAACTTGTGTATTTGTACAATAATAAAATTTAATAAGATGTAGTTTAAAATTATAAAATTCATTTTAAATATTACTTTAGAGCAATAGTTTGTATAGACAATATTATTTTGTGCAATAATTTTAAATTTTAAATTTTAAATACAGCACAGCAATATTGTCTTTGTACATGCAATAATTTTGGAATAAATAATGTTAGTTATAGTTTACTTTTAAATTATAATCATTAGGAGTAAATTCCCTCATCCCTAAAATATATACATGTATATCACTTATTAATATTGATTATAAGGACGAGTCCGCCACGCTCGACGAGAACCGATGAGTATCACTAACGACGAGCACCGATGAACACCATTAATTTAATTTATAAAGATTAAAAATATAAAGGACTCACCATATAATTATAAATTATTTAAAAATCAAAAGATAAATTAATTAAAATATATTATTTTATTTTAATTTCCTTTTAAACATATATCAAAATACCTATCTAGCCTTAAATTACAAAATCATAATTTTTGTTCATTTGAAATTTAAGCCGCCGTCGCAGTCGTTATCTCGTGCATGTTCGCGGTTCCCATCAAGTGGAAGAGGTAAAGGCCATGAAGTGGAAGAGGTGCTGGCATTAAGCTACGATGATTTGGCACACTACTTAAGGCCAGGCTTTTTATACTTGGCCAATTTCTCGGAAGATTTTGAGATACAAGTGGATAGATTGATTCAACTTTGGCTTGCAGAAGGTATCGTTTTATCAGAGGAAGATGGGAATGGAAAAGGGAGTGCGACAGAGGATTTGGCAGGGCAGCGGCGGCGATAACAGTAACGGTGGCGGCTTGAATTTTAAATGAACAAAAATTAAGTTTTTGTAATTTAGGGTAGATAGGTATTTTGATATATGTTTAAAATATAATTAAAAATAAAACAATATATTTTAATTAATTTATCTTTTAATTTTTAAATAATTTATAATTATACGATAAGTTAATTAGATTTTTAATATTTATAAATTGAATTAATGGTGCTCGTCGTTAGTGGTGCTCATCGATACTCGTCGAGCGTGGTAAAAATTTTCTAATTATAATTACTCTACCAAAAAAATGTTAATAATAATTAAACTTTTCTCTCCCCTAAATAAGAACGGTCTAAAATATATATATACATGTATCACTTATTAATATTAATAATAATTACTCTACCAAAAAATATTAATAATAATTAAACTTTTCAATGTGAGATTTATTCCATTATTTGCAACGAACGTTCAGTACGAATAGGGGTGGCAATTGGATGGGAAATAACTGAAATCTTCATTTAAGGGGACGAGGACGAGAAAAATTTTAACACCGAAGCTCAAATGGGAATGGGAACGGGAATTGTATATCTGAATCCTGAGGATAATCGAACCGTACCCGTAGAAATCACAGTGGGGATCCCCGAAAAATATCTGCAGAGGTCACAATATTTTACAAAGTTAGATGACTGTAAAGTACTTAAAAGTCCTAAAATTTATGTCCATTTTAGCTCATATTGTCCTTGTTCTTAAGCTCATTCTAGTTTATAATTAGGATTTCATGCATGTTTTACAGTATCTTTGCTTCATTCAGCTTATTACAGTGTTTATAATTATTTGTGGAGAAAAGATACTATTTTCGATTGCATTTGCATTACAGGTTACATGAGACTGTCGCTGGAGCCCGCTGCGACAGCAGAACAGAAGAATAATCGGAGAGGAGGAGAAAGTAGAATGATCACATCCAGTCACATAGGACGAACCATCGTTGTAGAGAAGAACTGTACTGATGCAGTTCAAAGAATGGCCCGGCGAGACAGACCGCCGCCAGTACTGCCGCCACGGCGGCATATAGGAGAATGACCAAAAGGAAGTGCGATATGAAGAGGAGAATTTCCTGAATTAGTAGAAACAAGCCACATGAAGAATAGAGTCCAGGAGCATCCAGAGATGACGTGAGAAAATCCAAACAAGAAAGAAGCTTGAAGCCCAAGAAAACCCAAAAGATGAGTTATTTTGGAATAAAATATTCAGTTTATTCAATGCAATTTAATTCCTACTCAACTTATTCCACAAGAGGGGTTTTTGTGACTTTTTCTCCAAGGAGTACTTGACATAATCCTCTCCTATAAATAGGCATCAAGGCAAAACGACTTGGGGGAGGGGAGAGAGATGAAGAGAGAGATTATGGTTTAGAATTTATTTTTGTGTTTTCTTTATTCTCATTATGTTCTAAACTTTCTGTAGAGTTAAGATTGTTTTGTTTAGTAGTTGTGAGAACGGTTGTAATTAGTTAAAGTTTTTGTTATGCAATTCAATTCAAGGTTTGTTTATCCTATGTTCTTAATCTTTGTTTGCAATAGAATCGAGAGATCTTTGTGAGCACATCAATTTGTTTCAATTCGAGAGAGTTAAAACTCAAGAAAGGGATAAACACGATTCATATCAACTAAGGTGAGAATCAACTTAGCTTAGAGATAAGTTTAGGTTTAAGGCGGCTAAGAAGGAACGTGTGAAAGTTATTGTTCAACCAAGGTTTACGTCGAGAGGTATTTTCTAAAAGTGGGTATCAACAATATTCGAATTTAGAGATAGGTTGGAATCAAATTTGGACATTATGCCAAACCTTGAAGACCCGTCGAGTTTCCTGCCGTGGCAGTGTTCTATTCGTCACCCGTCGTGGCAGAGATATTGACTTTGCATTACAAGACTTTTACGAGTTCAACGTAGTTTCACACTGCGACACATCTTAATCTGACCCATCTTATTATGATTTCTCAATCCTTTTATTACTTGTTTTCTTTAAGTTTATGCAACTTTCTCAAACCAATCAAATTCAATTGTGTTTTTACTTTTCATTGTGCAGGAATTTAATCACTAAAGCAGCTTCTAATCCTTGTGAAGACGATATCTTAAATGTTATAACTTGACAGAAGTGTACACTTGCACTCAAATTAGAGAACTTCTTTACGCTTTACAAGTTTTTGGCGCCGTTGCCGGGGATATCCAGTGAAAAGAAAATATCATTACATCTCGGCTGATTCAGACAATAAAGAGTCCGATGATACTGTCCCAGTAACCAGAAACACGCCGCCTTCCAGAGTCCAACCACGCAGGACTTCAAAATTTGTCCAACCATCTCCCTTACAAAGGCGGCGACTGGACCTATCCGATGAAGAAGACAACGTGGCCCAAAATTCCTCATCTTCCTTTTAAATGTAACATGTTTCTTCTTCCTTTTATCTTTTGTTTTTTATTTTTATATTCATGTTATGTATTTTTATTTTTTTATGTTGCATTGAGGGCAATGTGTGCCTCGAGTTTGGGGGGAGGGAGAGTCCACCTTTGTGTAGTTCATATTAATTCACCATCTTAGTTGCATTGTATTTAATCCCTCTTGAATGAAAAGAACTTGTTAGATAACTTGTGTCTATGATAGAGTAGCCGTCATCTCGCACCATTAAAAAGTACCTCTAATTTTTTGGTAGCATGAAGATAACTTAGAAGTTTACTATAGTGCTATTTATCCTTAACACAATTGTGGCAGGTTGATTGATAGAATGAAATAGTGTACATAGATTGTTTAATTATCTGGTATTTTTAATTCACATGCTTAACAGGTTGCCGCCTCGGCAGCTGGAATTGTCAAAACTATAAAGAAGGCTGTCACGACAGGTAAGAAAAAAAATCAAATCCTAGAGGTGCCTGAAATAGGCTCTGGCGGCTAGAGGTGCCCGAAATTGGCTCTAGTCGAAAGAAGAAAAAATTACTGCTATGTTGCTTAGAGGTACCCGAAATTAGCTAAGTCTTTTGTTCACTTAAAAAGTTCTTAAAAATCAATTTGTTCACAATTTAGCACACACTTGATCACAAGCATTATAGTTTGTTTCCAAGAAAATTCATGTTATCCTACACACTAAAATGATATAGGTGCTACGGCTTTGAGGCATAAAATCAAGTTAAAGACCGGTTCTTTTTGTTGGAGTAGGGATAAGTACTTAGTAGATTTTGCATCGCTTGAGGACAAGCAATAGCTTGAGTTTGGGGGTGTGTAAAGTACTTAAAAGTCCTAAATTTTATACCCATTTTAGCTCATATTGTCGTTGTTCTTAAGCTCATTCTAGTTCATAATTAGGATTTCAAGCATGTTTACAGTATCTTCGATTCACTTAGCTTATTACAGTGTTTATAATTATTTGTGGAGAAAAGATATTGTTTTCGGTTGCATTTGCATTACAGGAGATTACCGCCGGAGCCCGCCGCGACAACAGGACAGAAGAATGATCGGAGAGGAGGAGAAAGCAAAATGATCACATCTAGTCACACAGGACGAACTATCATTATAGAGAAGAACTGTACTGATGCAGTTCAAAGAATGGCCCGCCGAGACAGATCGTCGCCAGCACTGTCACCACGGCGGCACATAGGAGAATGACCAAAAGAGAGTGCGATCTGAAGAGGAGAATTTCCTGAATCAGCAGAACCAAGCCACATGAATAATAGAGTCCATGAGCATCCAGAGATGACTTGAGAAGATCCAAACAAGGAAGAAGCTTGCAGCCCAAGAAAGCCCAAAAGATGAGTTATTTTGGAATAAAATATTCAGTTCATTCAATGCAATTTATTTCCTATTTAACTTCTTCCACAAGAGAGGGTTTTGTGACTTTTTCTCCAATAAGTACTTGACCTAATCCTCTCCTATAAATAGACATCAAGGCAAAACGACTTGGGGAAGGGGAGAGAGACAAAGAGAGAGATTAGGGTTTAGAATTTATTTTTAGATTTTCTTTATTCCCATTAAGTTCTAAACTTTCCTTAGGGTTAAGATTGTTTTGTTTAGTAGTTGTGAGAACGGTTGTAATTAGTTAAAGTTTTTGTTATGCAATTCAATTCAAGGTTTGTTTATCCTATGTTGTTAATCTTTGTTTGAATAGAATCGAAAGATCTTTGTGAGCACATCAATTTGTTTCAATTCGAGAGAGTTAAAACACAAGAAAGGGATAAACATGATTCCTATCGACTAAGGTGAGGATCAACTTAGCTTAGAGATAAGTCTAGGTTTAAGTCGGCTAAGAAGGAATGTGGAAAAGTTGTTGTTCAACCTAAGTTTACGCCGAGAGGTATTGTCAAAGAGTGGGCATTAACAGTATTTGAATTTAGAGATAAGTTGGAATCAGATCATGACGTTCTGCCGAACCTTGAAGGCTCGTCGAGTTCCCCGTCGTGGTAGTGTTCTATTTGTCACCCGCCGTGACAGAGATATCGACTTTGCATTACAAGACTTTTTCAAATTCAACGCAGTTTCACACTACGACACATCTCAATCTGACCCATCTTCTTATTCTGATTTCTCAATCCTTTTATTACTTGTTTTCTTTAAGTGTATGCAACTTTCTCAAACCAATCAAATTCAATTGTGTTTTTACTTTACATTGTGCAGGAATTTAGTCACTGAAGTAGTTTTCCAATCCCTGTGGAGACGATATCTTAAATACTATAACTTGACAGAAGTGTACACTTGTACTCGAATTAGAGAACTAATTTATGCTTTACAATGACCATACGGATAATTTACCATTTTCAACAAAAATCTAATTTCACATAACTAGAGTATGGCCGGCTGGAGTAAGTTTTAAAATTCTTTGTAAATTCTATAAAAATAATTAGAAAGTGGTATATACATCGTTGTGAACGCGATTCAGTCTAGTTTTTTTTAAAACACATGGTGATAAATCAGGGAGTGGGTCTTATATTCCTATAACCAAAAATTTCTATAACCGTACGGAAGTGTAGATTTGGTAGCAGATTTTTAGAAAACAAATTTAGCAATGACTTAGAAAAATCACCAAAAAATTTACAAGATAAATCAGGAAGTGAGCCTTATATTTCTATAACCGTACGAAAGTGTAGAGTCGTTTAAAACAAACGGTTCTTTGAGTTATATATTAGGAGTTATTAATTTTTGAGTGATCAAAGGTTAGAAGAAAAGACTGCAGATTGTTTCCAAAAACAACAATAGCAGTGAATTCAGAAATTCGTCATAAATCGCACGAGTAAAATTAGAAGTAATTTATATGGTTGGAAAGATTATCAAACCTAGTTCTTTTTAGAACAAACGGATCATGATGTGAAACTGTAGATTATTAGTTACATATTTTTTCTTAAAAGTTAGTGAAGACTCATGTTTTAATAATTAATATTTTATTCATGTTTTATAGTACTTTTGAATTGGTTTGTTTGTTGTTGGTAAAATTAAATTTATTATTTATGTTTGTAATTTTAGAGATTTAATGTTGAGTATTTGTTTTAATGTATTATTTTTTTGTTTTTCTTGTACGAGGATTAACCGAAAACCGTGGGGATCCGTAAGGGATGAGCACGGAGACGAAATAATTCCTGAAACGTTTAATGAAATTCTCAAAAATCGTACCCGTAATTCACAAATGTTGAGGACGGAGTGGAGAATGCAAAATCGTCTCCGATCCACCCCATTACTCCCCCTAAATACGACATATACTTTCAGTAAAGCAATCGTGCTTATTGAATGATACATAGCAGTATTTACTATTTAGATAGAGATATTAAAAGCAAAATTATTGGGATTTAATAATTTTATCACGGTTGATTTACCAGCAAAATTAATGATGATAAAAAAAAAACAAGTCTTATTCATTAAAAAAAGTGTAACTTTTGGTTTATCCAACTACTTATTATAGATCTAAAGTTCAACTCTAATTATCAGCACTTCTCAAAAGAAAAAAGGAAAAATCACTCAAATTTTCGACAGTTTTTGAATCTATTTAAATATTTTTAAACTCAATTCAATTTATTATTTGTAATAAATATGAGTGTTATAAGGTATTATGTTAATTCAATCCAAATCTAAACTTAAATAACATTATCTAGCAAACCCTAAAACTTTAATTTTATTAATTTTAGTTTATTCAAAGACATACAGAAATTAAAATATATGACAGTGAAATTTTGTTTTATGTGAAAACGAAATGATTTTAATAGCTTAACCTTGTTATATATAAAAACCGATATCATATTTTTTTCGTATCACCAGCTTAAATATACATAACTAGTTTTGAATCAAATGTATTATTTTAATTATCTTTATTTTCGTGTTTTTCACTTATTTATGCACATAAAAAATAATAGCATGCATTAATGTATGTACAAGGAAATTAAACAGAATCTGACTCTTAAAATTGGATAAAAAGATTCAACAAAATAATAGATAAAATAAACGCAAAGCGCGAATCGGTTTATATTAGTCCAGATAAAATCATTGATGACATAAGAAAGATAAACATAGAAGGTTAATATCTCATTATGTTAAGAAATACACACTACAAGAAAATAGATTTTTAGTGACATCAAAAATAGTCACTAAAAGTATTAAATTTAGTCACTGAAATTTATAGTGACTATTTTTCTGAGTCGTCACCTGTCGTCACTAATAACTCCGTCACTAATATATTAGTGACAACTTTTATGCATTTTGTCACAATAAGTTATATTTTTTATGACTATATTTTTTGACACAAAAGATTAATAACAGTGACTAAAATTTAGACACTAATGTTATTCTTATTAGTGACAAACATTTTATCACAAATACATATTGAAATAATGTCTAAAATGCATTGTCACTTTCAATAATAATAAATAAAATTATTATATTTTTTTAGTTGCAACCATCTTATTCAGGCCCGGATCGGGCATGTCGTACTGCACTCGAAGGGACTCATCCCAGACAAGACAGTCTTCATCGCGTGTCCCATTATCCAAGGACTTATCTCGATAGCGTCGTCTCATGATCCGTCAAGCAACACGCACACTGAATATCTCCCCCGTGAGGGCGCAGCGAATGTGCTAGATACCAACCCTTGACTTTTCTGCGACGAGCGGGATATGAGGCCCTCTGCCCCCAAACTGGTCCCTAGAAGGTCATCCACTTGGTTCGGCTGCTAGCCCACGGAGAGAGGGTTAATTATAGATGATGTGACATATTTATATATCAATTTTTAATAAATAAATACAATGCATGGTTTCGTGGGGGATCGAACTTGGAACCTTTAGGGGGAGAGTGCAATGTCTATCCACTAGACTAGGCAAGAAATTTAATATTATTTTGAAAGTAAAATATTATTTAGGTTAAATTGTAATTGAAATTAATTTTTTTATTTTAAAAGTATGTATTAATTATAACAATAATTAATATAATAATATTTTAATTAATTTTATATGGTTTCCTATACGAAATATGTTTGTTGAAGAAAATATATAAAAATAATTGAGTTGATTTTAAAATATAAACATATGAATATTAAGATTTACACCTAAATTATTGATAGAATTATCCTTTATGTAATAATTATTTACTATACTGACAATGCAAATTTTACCTCCACAAGAAAAGTTAAAACAAATATCAAGTGTAAAATTTTTCACAAGGTAAAATTTTGCTATCACATATTTTGCCAAGATTACATATTAGTCCTTTTACTTCAATTTGTTCACTTTAAGTTTATGTACTTTCTATTCAAAAAATATGTACTTTTTAAATTTTGAAATTTTGATCTTGACATGAATGATATTCTTTAAATATGTTAAGTAAAACTTTTGATTTTTATTCTTTTGTTCAATCATTTTTAGTCATTGTAATTTAATCATATTGTCGTTGTCCCGTTTGGATTAGGATTGAAGTTTTAAAATTTTAAAAATATAGGGACTAAAATTGATCAAAATAGAATGACTAAAACAACAATTTACACATAGTGTAGAGACTAATAGAATTATTTTACCTTTTGATAAACTAGTTTATGCCTTTATGGTAACTTCAATTTTTTATAATTGTTATTATTACTATAATTATAAAAATGAATTTATTATTGTGACAATATATAACTTGTCATTAAGTTTATTTTTGTTATTGGTGACAAAATTTATCACAACAAAAGTAAAATTTTAAGTGACAAACAATTGCATTGTCACAACAAATATCAAAGTATAGTGACCACTTTATATATCGTCACTATCATGTGTCAAAGTTTTAGTGGCAATGAAATTTGTGTCACAGTTATAGACTTACAGTGAGAATTTAATTGTGAAAAATGTAATCGTCACAATTACTACTATAATAGTGACCAAATAAAAATACATCACAATTACTTATGCTAATAGTGTCGCACAAAAAATTTGTCACAAAAGTTTAATATTTGTGACAAAATTACTGCTAGTCACTACCAATTTGTCACTAAAAGTCTATATTCTTGTAGTGACATATTTAATGATCTAAAAGTTTACCAATACACCAAATTAATCGAGTAACATATCCTTTTTTTATATAAAAAAAAATTAACAGTATTAATGATTTGGACTAACATATTAGAACGAAAATAAAAAAAATGTCAAATTATGACAAATTAAATGTAAAATATAGATTTTTTTTTGAAAGGTAAATGTAAAATATAGATAGGAATTATAATTTAACCATTTATTATATTTTATGAAGTTAAGTTATTAAAATTATTCACTTCATATAAGAAATTTTCAATGCCACGTCTTTCTAGTTGTTTTATGTTATTGAATAATTAATTTTTCAGTTTTTGTATAATATTTTTTGAATTTGTCATAATTTCTATGTTTTCAATAATTATTAGATGATTTGTAATATAAATTATTATTAATCATTTTTTTGAAATCTTTCAAGATTTTTTTTCTATTTTTATGATTTTAAAAAAATCAATCAATCAGATGTTGCCATGTCATTGAACTTACGATTTTTAGTAATGTTTAACAGTGAATGCAATTTCAAAAATTTATTTAATCATAATTTTTTATATAAATATTTGTTTTATTCGAGCTTCAAATCAATGATTTAGGCCGCGTTTTGGTTGTTGTTGTTGTTGTTCCCAACACTCTTTTATTGGACACAACAACACCAAACGACCGTTGATTTAGTCTCCAACGAGCATTTGCCTACTACTTTAGCGCCCATATGAACATTTGGTGGTAACTGAAAAATTTAACTTTTGGTCAACGAGTATTGAGGACAGCTACCCTAAAATGAGCCTTATTTTATTTTTGAATACAATTACTAGGACTAATTTAATATTTAAACCAAAAGTTAAACATTATAAAATAGAAAAACGAATATAATTGGAGTAGAAATTAATCATGGAATAAGCCTTAAAAACAATAAATATAGTGTTCAGATTTACATATATTTATTTGGATCATTTATGAGCGCCTTAAAAGAGTTACCAAGATCCAACTAATTAAAATGATTAGCCAGATTTGGCACCAGAAACCCTACACACTAGCTCCATCATTGCACTATTCTCTTCTTCTTTTTTTTTTCAGGGTCTTGAGTGAAAACTAAAAAATAACATATATGTAAGGAGAATATGTTCCGTTATTTTAATATTTTTTTAATAAATTATAGAAATATAACTAAAATTTATCAAATATGTAAAATTACAAATGTAGAAGGCGAGACTTGGGTGGTCGCTCATATTGCTCCGATTTCAAAACACCATTGTTTCAAGTGAACTAAGATCTATCAATCCATTTACCACCAGGCTCTTTAGTTTTTTTTTTTTTTTTTTTTTTTTTTTTTTTTACATTTGAGATTTAATTGAAGGTAAATAATTTGATTACAACTAGTTAAATCTAAATTAATCAATTAATTATTAACTAATAATCCCCACTACTTTGTTCACATGTATTTCAGATAATCCAAGGGATTAATCAGCAAACAAAGTCTTAGTCCAAGGTGATTGCTTTTACTTGTCTTTAATCAGCAAAAGGGTCCCAAAGATATGATGTTTTGTAAACCCTTTAAACCCTAAACACCAAAAGAATCAGCAATTTGGGGGGTGGAGATTGGCAGAGAGGAATCCCAAGGTGCACCCAAAACAAAGGTTGAGAACAAAGGCAATTTGACATGATTACTTGAATGAGATTAGGGTCCCCTTCTTATTAAACTTTTTTTGGGCTTGAGAATAGATAGGGGAGAACATTCATTCGAGTCGAGTTAAAAATTTTAAGTTGATCAAGTTAACAAATTTTATTTTATAACTCAAATTTTATTTGATTTTTTAGTCGAATTGTTTGAGTTTATGAAATTTCAATCGAATTGTTTGAGCTTCTGTTCAAATTTATTTGTAAATATTTTTAATGTTATGGTATTAGTTAGTTCTAATTTAAACGGCGATATATTTCTTCATATTTTTTCATATGCGATATATTCTATATTAGACATAGTTGAGGGGTCTTAATCAAACTGAAATAGCAATCCACTAATTAATAAAAATTTTGAGTTATTCAAAGTTTAATTTTATAACTTGAATTTTACTCAAAAAATTTTCGAGTCAAATTTATAAAATTACGATTCGAGCGAATTTTATTTACCTAGGGACGGGGTCCTACTTTGGTCATCCATTGTCTTTATGGATTGAATGATAAAAAGGGCAGGCTCACGTGGAATCTGAAGCAGTGGGTCTGTCAGTCCAACCACATTAACATTGCACCCCACATATATTGAATTCACTTTATTTGTTTATTTTATATAAAAACAAGCATATGATATAATTCCCAGTCTCGCAATACATCAAGAATTCCAGGCCAAATTAAACTAATCACAAACTAGTCTATCTGTCATCGTCATCACTCATCATAAAGAAAAAGGAAGCGCTTTAGACAAAAACACCTTTCATGCTATCATGGATGGAGGAGCTAATGATGCTAATCAACTCCACCACCGTCACAGCCACCACCTACATCACCACCACCGCCCCAATTTTCCATTCCAATTTCTGGAGAAGAAAGAAGAAGATAGTAGCCAGCATTGTTCCTCCATTTCCACCCTTACTTTCCCTTCCATGGCTGCTGATCAACCTAACACAAGCGGTTCCATTTCGACCCTCCAAATCTCGCCGGAACCTCCCAAGAAACCACCCCCTAAACGCACTTCGACCAAGGACCGACACACCAAGGTTGAGGGACGTGGTCGTAGGATCCGCATGCCGGCTCTTTGTGCCGCTAGGGTTTTCCAACTCACCCGTGAACTAGGCCACAAATCCGATGGCGAAACGATCGAGTGGCTACTCCAACAAGCTGAACCGGCTGTGATCGCCGCCACGGGTACCGGCACTATCCCTGCAAATTTCACCTCCCTCAATATCTCCCTCCGTAGCTCGGGCTCGAGTATGTCGGTTCCTTCTCAGTTTCGGTCCTCGGGTTTCAGCTCCAACTTCTCCATGCAACGCCGGAGTTTTTTCCCCGGAACCGGACTCGAAATGACGCCGCCATTCCTTAACTTCCAATCTAGTACCACCACCAGTAGCAGTAACTTGAACTTCATGTTCCAAACCAAGCAAGAGTTGAGCGACAATGACGGTACTTCAATGGAAAATGTCTCAGCAAATGAAGAAGGTGTTCTTGGAAGGAAAAGAAGACCGGAGCAAGATTTATCTTCACAACATCAAATGGGAAGTTGCTTGTTGCAGTCGAGCACGGGGGAGATTCCGGCGGCGAGTCACGGTCAGATTCCGGCCAATTTTTGGATGGTTACTAATCCTAATAATCAAGTTATGAGCGGCGATCCTGTATGGACGTTTCCGACGGTTAATAACAGTGGTTTGTATAGGGGCACTATGTCTAGTGGGTTGCATCATTTCATGAACTTTCCGACGCCAATGGCCTTATTGCCTGGTCAACAATTGGGTTCAGGCGGCGCTGCGAGTGGTGGCATAAATGAAGGGCATTTGAATATGTTAACCGGATTAAATCCTTATCGGCAAGTGTCGGGCACCGGCGTATCGGAGTCTCAAGCGAGCGGGTCACATTCACACCACGGCGGAGTTGATGGCGGCGGCGATGATCGACATGATACAACTAGTCACCACTCGTAGAGATGATCATCACCATGCATGATCCCTTTGCTTGTATTTTGATTGTTACACACGTGAGGTTTGATTGCTCTTTGGAAAAAGTTTTATTTTTTATTCCACAAAAGAAAGAATTTTTTGTGTGATTAAATTGGGTTGTTTTAGGGTTTGATGGAGAGTAAAAAAAAACAGACGAGGAGACATTTTGTGTTATTCAATTTTCTAATTTTATTTCATCTTTTGAAGGCAAGAAATAAAAAAATGCCCTTGCTTGTGTAAATCCCAAATTTCTTAGCGAATGTGTTGTGATTTTGGACGATGAAAATGAAATGATATTGTTTTTCTGAATTTATTAAATTTTAATCTTAAATTTTAAATTTTAACCACATCTCTTAGATTTTAAATCACTAAATTTAAATTCATAAACCCTAAACTCTAAATTAAATTCTTACACCATTTATTAAAATACTAAATTCTTACCCCTATACTAAGACGCTTGTGGAAACAAAATGTTTCCACCGTCAGTGTATAAAATATTTTCCTATACGGATAAGGATAAATATTCTATACACAGGCGGTGGAAACTGAAAGTTTCCACAAGCGCCTTAGTTTTAGGGTATATGGAGTTAGTTTAGGGTATAGAATTTAGGGGTTTAGGTATAGGGGATTAGAATTTAGGGATAGTTGTTTCAATTTAAGGTTTAGGCTTATAATTTAGGGTTTATAGGTTAAAACCTAAATCCTTACCATATTACCCTAAAAACTAAACTCTAACCTATAAACCCTAAATTATAACCATAAGCCTTAAATTGAAACAACTATCCCTAAATTTTAAACCCCTACACCTAAAGCCCTAAACACTATACCCTAAACTAACTCCCTATACCCTAAAACTAAGGCGCTTGTGAAAACTTTTAGTTTACACCGCCAGTGTATAGGATATTAATCCTATAATTATATAGACTATACAATTTTGTATATTATAAATTTAAACTTTAAATTTTTAAATTTTAAATCCTAAAATTTAAAGATTACTTTTATAATGCACATGTGAAAATAATTGAAAAAAATGCATATCTACTCTTTAAAAATTAAATCTAAATCTCTAATCCTAAACTCTAAATTTTAGACCCTCAACCATGATTTTAAACTCTAATTAAATCTTTAAAGCCTAAAATAGAAAGTGTTGTGTAGTTTAAAGACTACAGATCATGTGCATTAAATAATTTTTAAATTTAAACTCCAAATAAAATAAAATAAAAATATTTAAAGGATAAATATATGATGCACTGCCATTGAAAAATTATTTTTCTACAAGCAGCTTCTACAGCTGTCACGTATCCTTTTTAGGGACCTTAAACCCTAACCCTTGAATTATAAAATCTTAACTCTAAACTTTAAATCTTATAATTTATTCTCAAATCTTAAAACCTAACCACAGACAATAAAATCCTAACCCTAAGCAGTAATCTCTAAACTCTAAAAATTAGACGCTAATAAAAAACAAAATTTTTACTGTCAATACATAAAATATTTTTTATATTAAAATAGATAAAATTATATAATCTAAATTAGACGTATAATATATTTTCTCTCTAAAATTTAAGTGTTCACTACAATAATATTTTTTAAAAATAACAATACAATCCCTGATACTCAAAAATCATTTTTATCCATTTTGTTTACGTGTCGTATGCTAATCATTATCCTACTGATGACAGATATTGACAATATAATTTAAATGCGTCTATTTAAAAAAATTTTAAAAATAATTTTAAACTTTAAATTATTCAAAACAAAATTGGATTTAAACTAAAATTTTTGAATATTTTAATGTTTAGTGAAAAAATTTATACCTTTTAAGAGAAATTTAAATAAAATATTCAAAATATTAAATAAAATAACATTTAAAATTTAAAAAGAAATAGATTAAAACTTTTAAAAATTTAAGTAGTTAATTTAATTTTTCAAATTTTGGGGCATGGCCCCAATAACCCATTACCATCCGCTCCTCACCCTATTTTTTTTAAACTTTTTTTTCCAATTTTTTGATCTCCTTTTTCTTTCCTGTGGTAAAAAGGCCACAAAGTTTGTGCAGTAATAATAGAGACACTGAGATGAAAAATAAAGCTGACCGTTCGGTCTATAAGTTTAATTTGAAATTTTATTTTTTTCGATAAATAAAGAGAAAAGAAAATACTACGAGCGAGTGTCTCGTTAAAAAACTTCCTAATTCTAACTTGAGAGAAAAAGAGTGCACTCAAAACGTACATACACAGAAACCATCCGACAACAAAACAAACTATCCAGCACTGGAGTCTACTAAAAGATCCTCGTGAAGTAAAGATGCCACCTCTGAAGGTGGGAGCGCGTACAGTCGTGTAGATCGATCCATCTCATCAAACGGCAAAAGCTTGCGTACCTGGGATAGCTTAGCTAGTCTATCGACAACCTTGTTCGTCGTACGCCGGACATTAGCAAGGCGAACCTCCCATTCCCGATCCAAAAAACCATAAATGAAAGACAACAAAGAGGATAGGCCATGAGGAAGAGCATGATTGGACATCATACGAAAGGTATCCAAACTGTCAATCTCAACATATAATCTGCAGAAACCTCTCACCCAAGCCAGCTGGAGGCCCTCGGCGATACCCCACAATTCAGCATCTAAAGCTGAGCAAATCCGTAGAAACTTTCCGAAACCCACAACCCAAACACCATCCTTATCGCGAATAACACCTCCACAAGAAGCCATACCCCCAGAGAGTCTACAAGAACCATCAGTATTAATCTTATACCAACCAGTCGGGGGGCTGCCAACTCTCCATCGGTGCTGCATGAACGCGACTAGCGCGCCCCACCGAGGACTCGGACGTCGTTGCAGAGAGACACAATTTATACGCGCGCCAGACTTCCTCCCAAACTCTAAACTCGCCACGATGTTCCGGCGTGAATGTGCACACATTCCTATGCCTTCACAAGACCCATAGAGCTACCCCAAAAAGAATATCCCAATGATGAAACTATGTATCAATCGACGACTGCATCTGCAGATTTTTCCGCAGCCACCCAGTCATATCCTGCGACAGGAAAACATCGAGCCTCGAGGCAGGAACGATAGCCGTCCAAAGTGCGACTACCGTAGGGCATTCTCGAAAAAGATGATGAAGGGATTTGCCAGAGCTACCGCAAATCACAGAATCTGTCGTATGACGGCGGGCTCACTCTACATTCGTGAGAACTCGACCTCTCGCTACTAACCAAAGGAACCACCTTATGCATGGCCAACCTTTGAACCATGCTAACACTCGCTATAATGCATCTCGCGTATCAACCTGGTACTGGTTGCACCTATCATAAGCGAAACGAACCGAGAATAGACGTGTCGATGTCCATATCCAACCAATCCTATCAGTCGGACCATCCGAGCGAGGAGGCATAGTGGCGGCCAAGCGGTGGAGAATCTTGACCAGGAGCTGCGCGGCAAACTCTTGCCACCGCCAGTGCCACAATTCATCCACCATATTCGCAACTGAAATTCGCGAGAGTAAAGGAATGCAAACCGGATCAGAGACAAGGTCAATCAGAGGTCTAACATCACCTAACCATGCGTCTCTCCAAAAATCAACCGATCGACCATTGCCCAACGACCAAACAAGCCCATCACGCACCGTCGACCAACCCATGCTGAGCCCTCGCCAAAGGTGAGAGCAAACGGGCCGTTAAAGCTCAACCGAAACAACATCAAAACATTTATATTTCGAGCGTAAGACTTGAACCCACAACTGATATGAATTCGTCATAAGAGTAAAGCTCAGTTTCATCAGAAAAGCATCACTCTGATGCTCAAGAGATTTAAAACCAAGGCCACCACTCAAAACAGGAGTACATGATGCCTTCCAATCAACCAAATGAACACTACGCTTACCATCTCCATGACCCCAGATGAAACCTCAGATAATTTTTTCAATATCAACACAGACGCCCTTCGGCTGGTGAGTAGACTGCATCGAATAGTAAGGGATAGATGAGAGAACAGACTTGGCAAGCACCAGCCGACCAGCAAAGGAAAGACATTTTGCCGACCATCCAAATATTTATTGAGATAAGATCCATTAACACGATATTATATTTTATAATTATTTGTATATAATTTATTAGTTGACAATTTTCAATTCGGCACTATAAAAATTTATTATGGGACGACCCTCTCAATTCAATTTACTTTATGGGTAAACTACAATGAAGGTCACTTAATTATGAGTAAGTTACATTTGGGTAACCCAATTAGTAAAAGTTACATTTGTGTCACTCAATTATAGGTAAGGCTACATTTGGGTTACCCAATTATTAAAAGTTACATTTGGATCACTCAATTATGGGCAAAGTTACATTTTGGGTCACTCTTCCTATTTAAAAAAAGTATATCAATTTGTGTATTAGATTAATTAATGATTTCAAATTAAGTACTCTAATGTTAACGGGGGTATACAAGTGATTTGGAAGAAAAAATTGCTAAATTGATGTACTTTTTTAAAATGTGAAGGGTGACTCAAATGTAACATTACCCATAATTGAGTGACCCAAATGTAACCTTTAATAATTGGGTGACCCAAATATAACCTTACCCATAATTGAGTAATCCAAATATAACTTTTAATAATTGTGTGACCTAAATGTAACTTTACCCATAATTGAGTGACCTCCGTTATAGTTTACTGTTGGACTAGATGTGCTCGATTTCCTTCAACCGATTTAGCTAGCAAGTGGTGCAGAATGATGATTTTTGGGTGGAAGTGATGGAAGCAAAAATCAAAAGATATGCAAAAAGATTTTGAGTGGTTCGACCTTCTAAACAAGGATCTACATCCACTACCTTAGCTTCCCACTAAGGATTTCACCAAATTCACTCTTGAATTTCTTCCCCTTTTCTAGGCTAAGGAGGCAACCTTTACACATTCAAAACTTTCTAACCCAAAGCTTGAGTAAACCCTCTTTACAAGAGAAATTTGAGCAAACTTGAAATCTCTCACTAGGTAGATAGTTTGCACTCTTAAGCTCACTCACCCAATCCTAAAACACTTGAGCAAATTTGACAATTTTGGCTTACAAGTGTTGTCTATACTAGAAATGTACAATTAAGCTCTAAGACAATTTCTTCATCATAATGTTGTTGACAATTGAAGCATTATGCTTTCCTTGATGCTTGGAGGTTCCTTTTATACTCTTAATTGAGTTCATAGTCGTTGTAGACCGTTGGGGTTGAATTGGAGCCGTTGGAGTCTTTATTTCCAACCATAAATACAGTTCTGCAGCTTAGTGTATCGATACTCTTCAATCCGTATCGATACGGTCCCGATAAGAAATAGTCGTTGAGCACTTCCAGCTGGTGCGTATCGATACACGTGGCAAGCGTATCGATATGATCTTGCAATTTAAAAGACCGTTGAAAAATTGACCGTTGGGGGTAGTTGGGCGTATCGGTACGCGATACAACCGTATCAGTACGTGAACTAGCTGTTGGAATTTTAAGACACACCGTATCGATACTGACTAAGCGTATCGGTACGGATTTTGGCTACTGGAATTTCACTGTAGTTAAAACCCTAAAGGGTGTCAATACGGTCATCTACCGTATCAGTACGGTTACATTAAAAACTTGGTTTTGACTACTTTAAATACACTTTAAATTATTCCAAAGCTTTGTAAAAACCCTTTAACATATTTTTAAGTTGTTTTGACTAAAAGTATGTTTTAAATTCTTTTCAATTTAGTCCAAAATATTTTTCAATTATCATATCAAAACATTTAATTTTACATTTACCTTTACTATATTTACATCGCCAATATTTGAACTTTTGACTTAGCTTAACAACAAGACGTTGGTTTATAAGGATAATATTTTGTTGACGTACAAAAATTATTATTTGAGAGAATAAAACAAAATTTTCAAGTAAAGTACATTCATGAGACTATAAAATGATTGTTTTGATATTAACCTTTCAAAAATTATAAAAATTAAAAATTTATTAAATTATAACAAATGGTTATTCAATATTATAAAAGAGTGTAATAATTTGATTAATTTAACGACATTCATAATAATTCAATAAAATTTAATGATTACTTTTATTAAATAACCTTGTCACTATGCCCCTTAAGTAAGGTTAGGGGTTTGAATTCTAGCATTTTAAATGGAGAAAATTGTGTTGAGAAGATTACCCTTATATTGGACCTTTACAAAACTCGATCCGAATTAATTGGCCAATAAATGAGATACCAGTGATTAAACAAAAAAATTAATAATTATTTCATAATAATTTAATAATTATTTTATAATTTGAAAAAAAGTAAATGAGTAAAACGATTTTAGTGAGTACTATTGTAGTTTATATATATAGCCTTTGGCATGGATTCATTTAAGGTGTTCTTTTTACTGCATCATATCAATGATTTAAGAGATTTCTCAGAAAGAATTTGGACCAGAGACCCTTATCACTTCCAACTTCAAAGTGTTGGCTCAGGTGGTAGGACCCAACTTCTGAATTATCTAATTTCTGCTGCATTTTTGCTCTCAAATACCATCCAATTATCTTATTTAGGGATTTGAAACATTATAAATAAGAAAAAGAATTTTATACATGGATAGTGAACAACTGTTTTTCATAATAGTTTAATTTTAGGGTTTAAATGTTAGAATTTAGGGTTAGTGTTTAAGTTTTTACGATTATTTTTTAAAATTTAAAATAAATTTTATAGTTTAAAGTTTAGTGTTTAAAATTTAGAGAGTTAAGCTCTATGACCCATAAAAAGAACATGTGGCAGTTTTGGAAGACCGCTTGTAAAAAAAGCAACTGACGGTGTATCAAATAATTACCTATAAGTAATATAATTGTTGTACAAAAAGTTGAATATTTTTAATTATTATTTAACTTTTATGAGTATTTTACATTATTTTTATAGTTTGCACTTAAAATCTATTCCTCGCATGACATAATTTAAATACATTAAATGTTTAAACATGTTTGATTTTATGTTATTTTCTATATAACATCAGTAATAACGTCGAATTTAATTAATAAATGTTTGTTTTGTATCTTGTTGTCTCTCTTTTTTTTACATTATTATTTGACTTTTAAGATATATAAAATTTATAATTGCATCAACCAACTTGTCTCGGTAGTTAAGGGAACGATTATTATTTTTAGAGGTTATAGGTTCGAGCATCAACAGTTGCAGCAGGGTGATTGAACATACATTGTCAAATGGTTGAGAGTATATTCAGAACAGATACTACTTGTAATCACTTTAGAAAAATTATTGTCTCTATATGAGAAAATAATGAGTGTCAATTTCTTTTAAGGGATGACAATTTTTTTAGAGTGATGTCAATATTCTTTTAAAAGTAACATTAATTTATTTTTAATATTTTATATATAATTTATATTTTCAATAAAATATTTTGTTAGCATTTTAAGATCGTTAAAAATATCATCACCCAATGAATACATGACAGGTGATTTGATATTAAATTCATTTAAATCTTTTGAAAAACTTAAAATCTTTTAACTTTCAAGAAGTACCACTAACTACATAAGTAACAGACACACGAACTACGAACTGAACCCTGTAACTCTTATAGAGAGAGGATGATATTTTAGAGTATTTTATGATAAGGAATTTTAGAGGTTTTTTTTAAGAAAAATTAGAAATTTTAATTTAAGAAAATTATAAGGAAATTAGTAATCAAGACACATTTTTAATATATAATCACGACACATGATAAGTAATAATTGGGTGTTTAATTTTTTTTAACGAATTCACCATAAAAGGTAATAAAATAAAATATTATATCTACTTTAATAAAAAAACTTAACACTTAAAAGAAAAATGTAATTAAAACTCTTATTTTTTAATTAGACCTATTTTCAAATGGATATATTAAATATTCATCGCCTAATCGGAGGAAAATAAATATAATAAAATAAATTGAAATTAAAAATTAGAATAAATTCATCTAATCGGGTGATGACACGTGTTTTCATTTGATTGCTTAATTAATTTTATTTACTTAAATTAAAATTAGGACCGAATTGATATAATAGGTAAGTAACATAGACCAAATATGTAATTATACAAATTTTCATTAACTGTTACGTCACATCCTCCATTAGATTTTAAAGACTGGTGGTTAAAATAGGAGCACTTTAAAAATTTGATGGTCTAATTAACGAGTTGCTTAGTTGGTTGGTCAAAATAAAAATAACTCATAATTTAGTGGTCACCTGTGTAGTTTATTAAAAATAAAATTATAAGCGTACATGAATTACTCACTCTTTTAAAAATATTGTTAATTTTTTTTTTTGAAAATTGATACCACTAATTTTATTAAACGAGAAAATATCTAAAATTACAATGAAAGTTTACTGCTGAGTAAACAAACAACTAAAATTAGATACAAACCCAGAAGAAACAATTAGCGGCTCTAGATCACAATAGGACCATACAATGAATAGGTAAGAACCTAATCCAAAGACTCGAAACAAAAGACGGATACAAACACCCCCAAATCGACGATGATGGGTAAAACCATCAACAAACAACATTAACAAATGCATATTACAATGATCGTACGTTGACAAAAAGGTCATTACCACAACTCAATCGCGAATAAACGGTAGATGTATTCGCGTATCCAAATCTGGTTCAAGGTTCCGAGAAGGGGGATCAACAGCATAATGAAAGGAACACCATCTTGATCAGTCGTGGCGTCGTCAGATCCAACCCTAATTAAAAATCAAAACAAAAAAACAAAAAAGCGTGCCAAAAGACAGAGAAATACGTACCAAAAGGTTGACTAAATCGTGCCACAAGAGCAGAATAGTTTATTAAAAACAAAAAAAATGAAACAATAGATCCGGCGGTCGGCAACCAGTACTAAAACCGGTGTCGCCGCCGGCAATTAAAAGAGAAAAAGAGCAAAAATAGACAGCGGCAGTAAAAAATTTTCAGAGCAAAAGTTTTAAGTTTTCAGAGAAATTATTTGTAAAAAAAAATATTGTTAATTTTTTTTCTTACTTGATTCATCCAAATTTTGCAAATACATAACATGATAACACTCTATGCTCCTCCACTTGCTTTCATATTTCCTGCTTGCAAAATGTGTTAAAGATTTGTTCACTCCCGAATCATTTAAATTTTGAGCTGAAAAATAACTCAAATTCAAGTATCTTAACATTCGACTCAAATAATTGGTCAGTTTAATCAAGATATTTTTTATTTTATTATTTAGGTTTAATACAATTTTCCCTAAAGTATACCCGATTTTTTAACTTGTCCCCTAAACTTCATTTTGCCCACTTTTTCCTCTTAAACAATTCGCCGTTACCTATTTTACCCCATTCCGTTACCCTTTGCCGTTAAAAAAAATTTCAGCCAATAACATCCTGCCATGTCATCAACTCATTGACTAAGTCAATCCGTCTGGTTTTATTTAAAGGGTAAATGACATGTCAAGTCTGTCAGGTTTGTTTTTTGTTCAATTTAGTCACTGAAAAGTCTATTTTTACCTTAAATTGACCCTTATTTGTTTCTAATTTGTATAATTTAGTCCATTATTTGTTATTATTAATAATATTATTTTATTAAAATGTTAATATTTAAAAAATAAATAAAAATAAATATTTTAATACTAAATTAGTAAATTTTTAGATTCGAATTTCAATTATATTCTAATTATTAATTCTAATTTCACTATATTTCAATTATAGTTTATGAGTAAAATTCAAATTATATTCGAATCATGTTCGTATTATATTCGAAACTTATTCAAATTATATTTGAATCATCTTCTAATTATATTCGAATTATTAATTCAAATTTTGCTATAAAATATATTTTTTGAGCAAAATTCAAATTATATTAAAATTATATTTGAACCATGTCTATATTATATTCGAATAATATTCAAATTATTTTCAAAATATAATTTGAATATGATATTTCGAATGTAATTTTAACATGATTCGAATATAATTCTAATATAATTACATGTTTTTTCAACTATTATATTCGAATCATGTTTAACAGATAATTATATTCGTATCATGTTCGTATTATATTCAAATCATGCTCGTATTATATTCGAATCATATTTAGAATATGATTCGAATATAATATGAACATGATATGAATATAATTACCTGTTAAACATGATACAAATATAATTACCTGTTAAACACGATTCGAATATAATATGAACATGATACGAATATAATTTCCTGTTAAACATGATACGAATATATTTACCTGTTAAACATGATTCGAATATAATTACCTGTTAAACATGATTCGAATATAATTACCTGTTAAACATGATTCGAATATACTATGAACATGATTCGAATATAATAGTTCAAAAAACATGTAATTATATTAGAATTATATTCGAAACATGTTCATATTATATTCGAATCATATTCAAATTACATTCGAAATATCATATTCAAATTATATTTCGAAAATAATTTGAATATGATTCGAATATAATATGAACATGATACAAATATAATTACCTGTTAAACATGATTCGAATATAATTACATGTTAAACATGATTCGAATATAATAGTTGAAAAAACATGTAATTATATTAGAATTATATTCGAATCATGTTCATATTATATTCGAATCATATTAAAATTACATTCAAAATATCATATTCAAATTATATTTTGAAAATAATTTGAATATGATTCGAATATAATATAGACATGGTTCAAATATAATTCTAATATAATTTGAATTTTGCTCAAAAAAATATATTTCGAATATAGCAAAATTCGAATTAATAATTCGAATATAATTAGAAGATGATTCAAATATAATTTGAATATGATTCTAATATAATACGAACATGATTGGAATATAATTTAAATTTTTTTCAAAAACTATAATTCAAATATAATGAAATTAGAATTAATAATTAGAATATAATTGGAATTCGAATCTAAAAATTTACTAATTTAGTATTAAAATATTTGTTTTTAATTTATTTTTATTAAATATTAACATTTTAATAAAATAATAATATTAATAATAACAAATAATGGACTAAATTATAAAAATTAGAAACAAATAGGGGTCAATTTAAGGTAAAAATAGACTTTTCAGTGACTAAGTTAAACAAAAAATAAACCTGACAGACTTGACATGTCATTTACCCTTTAAATAAAACCAGACGGATTGACTTAGTCAATGAGTTGATGATGTGGTAGGATGTTATTGGCTGAAATTTTTTTTAACGGCAAAGGGTAACGGAATGGGGCAAAATAAGTAATGGCAAATTGTTTAAGGAAAAAAAGTGGGCAAAATGAAATTTAGGGGGAAAGTTTAAAAATCAGATATACTTTAGGAAAAAAAGTTGTATTAAGCCTATTATTTAATATATATACGTATCGTCTTGAGCGGCATTAAATCTCAATCGATTTAGCTCAATGATAAACAACCAATTTCGAAACCAAACTTGGAAATCAAGTTCGATTTTCTAAGGTAACTTGAGCTTCAAACTTTGCATTGAATTTCTTATAACTTGAGCTCCACCTACCTTCTGTGATATCAGTTTCAGAAGATCAGCCATTTTCAATTCTTCCATTCACCAATGGAACAAAGCTCATGAAACGTTTAATCCTTTCCACACAACATGAAAAACAAAAACAACTTGATCTCACACTAATACTCAAAATACCAATATATATATAAACTATAAAGCAAACAATAGATTATAGGTCGGATAGGTTCATGTCACCATGGGGGAGGAAACCAGAAAAACAAATAACATACAGAATGATTAAAAAAGGAAAAAGAGAGATCGAACCAAAATGAAAAAGGAAAAGAGTCAGACCTAAGCTGGCAATAATGCCAGTCGCTTGTCCAGCAGAGAAACCTATCTTAAAGATGGTTATCCTCCCCATAACCTTAGCACCTTTACATAAGTTCTTTACTTTATCACAAAGGAAGCAACTACTATATAACTAGAGGCCAGATGTGACTTCAGCTATCATCCTCACCATCATCATCATCCTCATCATCTTGATCATCATCGTCGTCAGAGTCATCTTTCCCCTGTCAATGGATACGATATAGATGAGAAACAAATTTGGCTGTAAGTAAAGGTTCAATGGTCATTATACTAATCCCCTTAAATGTGCTTGTTGCACACCTTAGGAAAGCTTGTGATCAACATACACGTAATCACTCCAATAACAAGAAAATACTTCTGAGATACTTTCAATTCATCACAAACTCTGCTATCGCTATTACAACCTCTTCCATAACTATACGATTTTTAGAAGAATCAGTTATACCAATGAATACCTTAACCACGTACGCAAATTTAAAGTCCAAATGTAGGTACAACAAAGCAAATTCATGCCGCAAGATCTAGCAAGTATATCTAGCAAAAGAAAATGAGCTCTTAAATCCTCATCAGCATATACTTCGAAATAAAATGATTCATCCTTTCCAAGCATTTAATAAACCCTAAAAACCCCAGTAATCAATGCCTATATTCACATTTTTGTTATTAAACAATTCATGATTCAATAGATGAATTTACATTTTAACTACAAGCAAAATTCTAATAAGCATGTTCTCCAAACATATATACAATGAAAATAGAACAAACTACTCAAATCTTTGTCGAAAACTAAACCAAAAATGTTAAAATAAAGACCGCAACCTAGAACACCCTAGAACAAATGATACAGGAAAAGTATGAATTATGTTTTTGAAAGAAATAAAGGGGGTGATGTACCTCTTCGTCACCATCAAAATCTTCTTCATCGGCATCCTGCAGCAAGTTAAAAAAATTAACAAAGGGTGCAGAAAATGATCTTAAGTAAATGGTATAAAACAAAACCAGGGGAACAAGGAAGTTACATTGTTGAAATATGTGAGGGGATTGGGCCATAAATCCTCCTTGATAATCTCTGCGACCTGTAGTGTTTATCAAGTCAAAACTTAGACCGGCTCTTTAACAAAATGAGAATAGGGGAAAACTACATGCATGCGGCACATGCATATAGAGTTTTACCTCGTCATGAATTTCATCCATGTCATCTTTCTGCTGAGCATCGGTAAACCAGATAAAGAAGCTGCATTCATGTGCAATAATTTTAGTATAAAATAGAGAAGATTTGCAATGTGACGAAGTGAAAGTCAAATACGAGACAGTGGCGTATGTGGACCCAAACTTAACAGACAGCAAATTCCTAGCATGTTAGGAGTTAATAAGAAAGTAGAAATAATGTATAAATGCATACTATTTATAATCACAATACACAATAATTGCCAAGAAATTGCAATAAATAAAGCTTTATTTGATTATAAATAGTATGCATTTATACATATTCTCATTATTTGAACATTTTTTATCTAGGAAATACATTTTTTTATTTGATTATAAATAGTATGCATTTATAAAAAAATGTTCAAATAATGGAAAAAGATCCGATTTTCCTTTCCAATCCCTGTGTTTGGATTGTACAATAACAAGGAAAAGGAAAGGAAAATCAGATCTTTTTCCATTATTTGAACATTTTTTTTTATTTAAGCAAGGGAAAGGAAAGGGAGCTGAATATCCCTTACTTTCCTTTGAAATCATCAGTTATTAATTGCCCCAATTGGGGGGAGGAGCTAGGGAATGGAAAAGAGTATTTTAAAAGACATGTGGAATGTTCTTTTTACCCTTAATCTTTTACATGAATTATTTTATAAAAAGGGTATAATTGGAAAAAGATCATTAAAATTATCCATTTCCTTTCCACTGTTTAACCAAACAAAGTTATGTAAAAATTCCTCAACTTTCCATTCCCTCGAATTTTTAACTGTACAAACAAACATTACATACATCATTTCCTCTCCTTTGTTTTCCTTTCCTTTACAATTATTTATCCACACAGTGTATAAGATTCTTATAAGATGCGAGACTGGGGGGAAATGATTGACAAATGATAAACAAACCTTTCTTCAGCAAACTGCCGCTTGTTTCCTTTCTTCTCATGGTCAACTCCATTTGGCAAGCCCTTAACATTTAGAAAACTAATTTAACACGATAAGCAAGGGAAACAAATAACAAGAGGATGAGTAGAGATGATAAGAGAAGAAACCCTCACCATGCCTTCTTTCCACTTAATTTTGGTGGCAGTAATCTTGGTTCCTTCATCAAGGAAGGTAAAGGTCTTGGTAAGCTTTGTATCTTCAAAGTATGGATTGGGATCGAAGTTCTGAAAAGATATAATAAAAGTCAGTCAACAAATCATGATGACTGATTAGACCATGATTAAATGTTTCTTCTACCAGAAGTTGAGTGCAATGAAAAGAAATCAAGTGCAACTTCAGTTTCTTACAGAATAAGATAAGAAAAGGAAAATAAATGAACTTACAAATGTAATGGAGTAGCCAGATTTCAGATCTTTGAAATCCTCCACTTCGAGAGAGCTAATATACTTGAATATCTATCAAGCAACAAAAGGTTGAAGATAAGAAGAATGAATAAAAAGGAAAGCAGTTAACTAGAATTACATATCAGGCAAATCCAGAACACTTCTTAATAAATGAATAAACAATAAACGGAACCCAAAAAAATTCTGCAAAGTAATATAAATGCAGAAAAAGTTTCAGCTTGGGAAAGAAGTGATATTAAACCTTCTGATCCTCTTCGTTCAAAAGTTCACCAAGAGCAGGATGACTCAAGAACTGTACATAAAGAACACATGTCAACTTAAAACCTTATTATCAACATGGACAGAGCTTCAAATAATAAAAAACCCCTAAATTGATAGGAAAGGATAGAACCGCTTACAGCTGTTAACCAGAAATCAGGAATCGACTTAATATTCTCACTCCGCTTATCATAGATTGGCTTGCGTATTTCATTGTACTTCTGTTCCACTTCCAAAACTTTCTCACTCGCCTCCTCATTGATCTACAAAATACCAAAAAAGAAACAACAAGAATTTAAATATAGAAACAGCATGTATAAATAAGCTCAAAGCAAACATATCCAAATTAAATCGCCTCTTCAATAAGACATAATATCCTAAAGTAACCCCCTAAAACGTGTTTAACAACTCTTTAAATCACATGAAAGAGAACAATCAAGGGACTCAAGCTTCCTACAACGCAGAATATAAAAACAACATAGAAAGCAGATCAGATACAGAAATTAACAATCCACATTGTTAAGAATACACCGACATTCTCTCCATTTTTCTAGAAAGCATAGATATAATATATATTATAATAATAATTAATGTAAAATATCTTAGTCCACTAACATAGTGGAATCAATATCCACCGACATTGTGGGTGCCTATAAATAGGCTATGTAATTTGCAAAGTGAATAGGTGAGGTGTGAAGAGTGCAAGTGGAAAAGAGAGAGAGAGAGAGACGTGGGGTGTGTGAACATGAGATTAAGTGGAGTGTGTGCTGGTGAGTGGTGAGGGTGTGTGAGTGAATAATAATAATAATAATAAAAAGAGAGTGGGAGTGTGTGATAGTGTGGCGTGAGAATAAAGGGCAGTAGGTGCAAGTGAGAAAGATATTTGGGTAAGGGTCGAGAGAAATATTGTAGTGAGGTATGTTTGTAATATTTGTGGTATATTTATAAAAGTGTTATTTATTTGTAATTAGAAGTTTCCCGGTTCAGCCTTAATTTATGTATTTCTTTGGTGCACTTGAATTGGTTACTAATGGTCGGCTATGCCGCCTAAGTTATATGGTCGGCTCTGCCGCCTGAATAGTATATGGTCGGTTCTACCGCCTAATTGATGTATGGTCGGCACTGCCGCCTAAGTTGTGCACTAAGAAATTAAATATAGAAAGGCTAACCGACTCAGGGAGTTGGTGTAGTGTTAGTGGCCAGTCTTAGGTCCTCCATAGTGGGTGTGTTGGGTCCGTCGGGTTTCCAACAATTGGTATCAGAGCGGGCGGTCCGGGACCGTTACCAGTGGAGAAATCTTCGGTAAGCGTTGGACGCTTACATTGGTCGGTGCATCAGTTTGTTGAGGAAAGATTCTGTCGAAATACAGTCAGGGACTGTAAAGTTTCGGTAAGCGTTGGACGCTTACATTAGTCGACGTTGCATCAAGGTGCTAAGGGGAGACTCTGCCGGAATACAGTCAGGGACTGTGAAGCTATTGGTTTGGAACCAAGCTTAGTGGACGCCGGGCGTCAACCAGCATGGCAGACTTTGAAAGCACAAGCAACGGAATTAGGAAGCTCAATAACCACAACTACGGTTATTGGGAGACATGCATAGAGTCCTACCTACAAGGTCAGGATTTGTGGGAAATAGTCGCAGGCACCGACACAACTCCTCCACCGAAGGAGAATGCCGAAGCCTTGAGAAAATGGAAGATCAAGGCTGGGAGAGCTTTATATATATTGAAGACCACAATCGAGGAGGACCTATTGGAGCATATTCGTGATGAGAAGACACCAAAGGCAGCCTGGGAAACTTTGGCAAAATTATTTTCAAAGAAGAATGAAGCACGCCTCCAACTCTTGGAAAATGAGCTCGCGAGCATATCACAAGGAAGCCTATCTATTGCTCAGTATTTCACCAAGGTGAAATCTATCTGCCGTGAGATATCTCAACTTGCACTAGATGAGAAGGTTAGCGAGGCAAGGATGAAAAGAATTATCATCCATGGCCTAAGACCCGAGTACAATGGGTTTATCACCGCTGTGAGGGGATGGCCTACTCAACCATCTCTAGTGGAGTTGGAGAACCTGTTGGCTAACCAGGAGGAATTAGCCAAACAGATGAATGGGGTAACCATAAAAGACGAAGAGGAGGCACTCTTCACCAACAAGAGGAAAGGTACGTCAAGAAGACAACGTGTGTCAAATGAAATAAGGACGCAAGAAGACAAGTTTCACTCGAGAGATAGAAGTAACATTTCAGGGGGAGCTCGATGTAGGAAAGAAGACTATCACCAACAGTACGAGGAGAAGGATAGAAGACAAAATGGTGAATGCTTCAACTGTGGAAGAAAGGGTCACTTTGCTCGAGATTGTAGATTACCCATGAGGGAGAGTCGTGAATGCTTCAATTGTGGCAAGAAGGACCACTTTGCTCAAAATTGCAGAGTGCCCAGGAGACAAACTTTCCAAGGAAACATGGTCACCACAAAAGAGGAGAAGAGAGAGGCCATGTTGGAAACTTCCATCAGCGAAGAAGAATGGGATGCAGAAGCTGGACTCTCTATTGGAGTGGAACAAGAAGAGTTCGAAGAAGACATGGAGGCACCAACTCTCGTTGCAACTACAAATACAAAATACAAGGATGAAGAGTTGGAAGAAGACATGGAGAAACCATCTCTTGCAACAATTATGGAGTCAAAAATTGATTACGAGGAGGATTGGATCGTCGACTCTGGATGCTCCAATGATGAGAGATGTTGGAGATGTTGTGATCCAGCCAATTGCAAGTGCTACACTTCAAGAAATGTGGTGTTTGATGAAGCTTCTTCTTGGAGGTCGCCTCAGAAGATCGAGCTTTCAGAATCTCATGACCTAGAAGAACTTTCAGAAGATAATAAAGAAGGTAAAGAGCAAGCATCGGATCCAAGTGAAGAAAGAGAAAGCTCACCCTCGAAAGATAAAAGCCCCTGGAAGACGGTTGTACATCAACCTGCATCTGAGGAGCTTCGTCCAAGCCAAATGGAAGTCGATGAGCTTCGTGAAGAAATGTCGAGAGCCCTAAACGAGACTATTGGTAAGTGTTCGCAACGATGTGAGACCTCTTCTAGTGAAATTCTTATTCTTAAAGAAGAGAACAAAGTTCTAAGGGAAGAGCTTAAGACGGTACGTGGGGAATTGGAAGATATGAAGGAAGGGATGGTGTTTCTTAAGAAGGCACTAGCTCATGAAGGGGGAGCTGCATCATCCGTCCCAATTCCAACTTATTCGAGAATAGAAGTTTCTAACGCCAAGTCTTATAAAGGGGATGAGAACGCGAAGGATGTAGATGACTTTCCGTGGAGCTTGGAACAATACATCCAAGACACAAACGTCATAGATGGTGCTAAGAAGATCGATCGTGCTAGAAAGATCGACCATGCCTTACTTTATTTGGAAGATACTACGATGCTATGGTTGTGGCGTAAGCATGGCAAAATGAAGAAGGGAGTTTGCTCTATTGCTATTTCTGAATCCCTCGCCAAATTTAAGAAACGCGAGAGCTCCAAGAAAAAGGGGAACAAAAGCCATAACGCTGGAAGAAATAAATCACACAAAAGGCGAAGATTAAAGCTAGCATACAAGGAAGAAGCCTTCAAGGGAAAGAGAGATGCCAAAAGAGAAAGAGAGCAAATTACTCAACAAGAAGGAGATATGAGTATGCAATCTCTCCATATCAAAGCCAATGACGAAGTGCCTACATTTGAAAAGAAAGGATTGTTGTTCGAGCAAGTGAAGATTGGAGGACAACCGGTACGTGTCTTAGTCGACAATAGAGCAACAAACAAGTTTATCAAGGAGATGCTTGAAAGAGAAATCAAGACGAGGCCATCAAAGATGGATGAACAAGTTGCAAATCAATTTACGAAGATTCTAAGTAAACTAAAGTTCGAGAAATTCAGAGAAGCACTCGATATGATCTGCAAGCCATCTATGGAGAGAAGTCGTTGAGGGGGAGTGTTAAGAATACACCGACATTCTCTCCATTTTTCTAGAAAGCATAGATATAATATATATTATAATAATAATTAATGTAAAATATCTTAGTCCACTAACATAGTGGAATCAATATCCACCGACATTGTGGGTGCCTATAAATAGGCTATGTAATTTGCAAAGTGAATAGGTGAGGTGTGAAGAGTGCAAGTGGAAAAGAGAGAGAGAGAGAGACGTGGGGTGTGTGAACATGAGATTAAGTGGAGTGTGTGCTGGTGAGTGGTGAGGGTGTGTGAGTGAATAATAATAATAATAATAAAAAGAGAGTGGGAGTGTGTGATAGTGTGGCGTGAGAATAAAGGGCAGTAGGTGCAAGTGAGAAAGATATTTGGGTAAGGGTCGAGAGAAATATTGTAGTGAGGTATGTTTGTAATATTTGTGGTATATTTATAAAAGTGTTATTTATTTGTAATTAGAAGTTTCCCGGTTCAGCCTTAATTTATGTATTTCTTTGGTGCACTTGAATTGGTTACTAATGGTCGGCTATGCCGCCTAAGTTATATGGTCGGCTCTGCCGCCTGAATAGTATATGGTCGGTTCTACCGCCTAATTGATGTATGGTCGGCACTGCCGCCTAAGTTGTGCACTAAGAAATTAAATATAGAAAGGCTAACCGACTCAGGGAGTTGGTGTAGTGTTAGTGGCCAGTCTTAGGTCCTCTATAGTGGGTGTGTTGGGTCCGTCGGGTTTCCAACACACATTAACACATTCCCTTCAACAAGACATGATACCCAAAAGCGACCTCTTAAATTAAGCAAGTGGACGCTTAAACTCGAAGAAGGCAACAATTAAGCTCGTCCACAATAATTATGATAGATCCAACATATAAAAACGCATACAAATTTGACCAGGTACAGTAATTAACAATCGAAGAAACAATATTTTCCAGCAGAATTCCTCAAAATTTCTCAAAAACCGTAAACAAAGAGCGAAAATCATGAACGGGTATATAACTGAAAGTGAAATGAGAATGATAAAAATGGACCTTCTCGAGCTCGTCTTGGATCTCTTGAAGCTTCTCAATGGAAAGAACGAGGTCTCCGTCGATTTGTTCAGAGTTCTCTTCTTCTCCCTTCTCTGCTAATTTCATCTTTTTTCCTTTGTCTGCCACCATTTTTCCTTTCTTACAGCCAAACAATGAGACAGCAAAACCCTAACCTAAAAATTTTGCCTATTTCTCTCTGTTTTTCTCTAAAACCCTAATACTTTCCACCCCTCCTTTGATATCGACGAGGGGGAACAGTGGGAGAGCGAGAGGACAAAATGTTAGGGTTTTGGGAGTTTGTATCTGCTCCATTGGGGAGTATTTGGGATATATGACGGATCAATAGAAATCTGACAGCTGGAACACAACGGTATTCTTGTCATTTGAAGGACAAATTTTAGGGGTAATATAGGAAATTGAAGGACAGATTCTCCTTACTTTGTCCATGATGTTTGGATAGAGAACAAAATCATTTTGAAAAGTCTTCTGGCAAAATTAAAAGTATATTTTAGAGATAAATAAAATTTATTTTTTAAACAAAATATGATGTGGAACCAAATTCCTTTCACTGATGTGGAACAAAATCATTTAAAGTTTCCAACATAAAATGACACACTCAGATAATAAAAATGACAGACAAGAGGAACCAAATTCCTTTCACTGATATGTAATGAAAAAGGCAAGTATTGAAGGCACCAAACCAACTGTTAAAAACTGAACGAATGTTGGAACTAAACATCAGGGTGTCGTGGTGTAGTTGGTTATCACGTCAGTCTAACACACTGAAGGTCTCCGGTTCGAGTACGGGCGACGCCACTTATCATCTTTTTAGCGTTTTTTCCTTCTGCAGAAGCAAGAAGGGGTAGAAAAACAAATCTACGCCGTTGCCGGGGATCGAACCCGGGTCACCCGCGTGACAGGCGGGAATACTTACCACTATACTACAACGACCTGTTGATGCACGGTGTATTAGTTTTATTATTAACGCTAGGTAATACCACATATTTTTAGTAATTATCGTTTCTATCAACTAGATTACTTGTATAAATAAAATGAAATTGCGCATTAACGTGTTTACATAATTCTTTAACTATTGTTTTCAAACAAAAACTTAATCACGTGAAAAATGAAAATATAAATTACTTATATCTGACAACTTTAGCAATTACTTCATTTTTCTCGTTAATATTTTTATTATTATCTCTCACTACTAAATCAAACTATTATATTCTCTTGTATAGATATAAATATCGAAATTATTTAGTTTTAATCAAATTTATAATGTGAAGTATAGATTTTGATTTGGTGCAATTATGTACATGAAAACATTTATTTTGATTCAGTTATACACATGAAATTCTGATTTTGAATCAATTGTATACATTTTAAAAATATAAAATAAATTGGTTTATTTTTATATTAAATAAATATAAGTATTTGCGTATACAACGTGTGGACATAAAATGATTCTACATCGATAACAATTTTAGTATTTTTGTGAAAAATAATATCACACATTAAATTTCATCTTTAGGTATAAAACAATATGACGCATTAAATTTTATCATTTTTTCAAGTCGTCGCTCCACTTTCTTCTTCACATTTTTTATTTGTGTTTGACCAGCAATGACACCAATTTTAGTGTTGGTCGTCGATCGTTAGTAATATTTTTTCTTGTACTTTTTTTATCTAATATAATCTTTTCTTTTCTTTTTTTCTGGTTTTTAATAAGAATAATTCTACCTTTGTGATACGTTTTCTCTGCCTTTTGGCATGTTTTCTGTCTTCTTTCTCGATCGTTTGATTGCTCTTTGCCTTTTTATGTGTTTCTCATAGATGGATTTGTCGACATCGCAACTAATCAAAATGACGTTTATTTGTTGTCATGCTGGTCTCTCCTGCTTTAGATCCTCGGACTGGATTTGAATACACGTCCATAATCACTGGTTTTTGTTCGCGATTGAACTGTAGTAACGACCGTTTGACACAACGTGCCATAAGGATCATAGACATTTTTAATGTTTGTGTTGACGACTTTATCCTTCAATCGTCAATTGTTGGTGTTGTTTGTATCTATCTTTTATTCGAGTCTCTGGTCCTTGAATGATATCTTAAGTGGTTGATTTTTGTTTTAATAGTTATAAGAAGAACCAGTCCAGATTCTCGACAAAGAAGTCAAGAGACTCAGAAATAAAAATGTTTTATTGGTCAAAGTGTTGTCGAGGAATCATAAGATGGAAGAAGCAACATGAGAACCAGAAGATACAATGCGAAAATAATATCCATATCTGTTCAATTCAGGTAAGAATTTGGGGACGAATTCTTTCTTTAAGGGGATAGAAATGTGACACCCTAAAATCTAGCCTAAATTTTTATGAGTTAATCGAACAAATTAGTAACTCGATTAGATTATAAAATCAAAATAACTAAATTAATTTGATGACATTAGAGACTAAATTGAAAACTTGAAAGAACTCAATAACTAGTGAAAGTGACTAAATCAAATAGAAAGAAAACTAGGAAGAGTTGCATGCAATAATTATGCGATTACCGAATCTACCCTTATTGGTGAGATTAATTAATGGAAAAACTAGGGGTGAATTAGACCTTAAGGAGTGTAATTAGGTGACCATCTTGTCACCTTATTATTGCTTCTCTATGGTCGGCTCCCTTAGTGAGAAAGGAAGAGACAAATTGAAATAAAAACAAGAAAATCTTAGAGAGATAGAAATTTGTTTCGGCCATTATTAACGAGGAAGAAAAGAAGAAGCTTTGCATGTCTATAGTTTTGGCCTAGAATAGCAAATCAACAACCATAAGTAAGTTTAACTTTTTATTCTCTATTCGAATGCATCAATATTATAGGAGTTAATTCTCCAGGGCCATATGATGTGGATGCAAAGGCAGGACTCTTTCAAGCAAAAATTCGGTACACCAAATCAATCCAATGGTGATGAATCAGAAAACACGTCCTTAAGTTGAACCGAATGGTTTGTTTTAAGCTTTTTTGTCATATGATTCGTAGGGCAATGTCGGATGTTTAGGTTCTAATGTTTAGATGATGAGGTTGCTACGTTTCTTCTTCAATGAAACCTTAAAATACCCAAAATGAAACATTTTGTCTGTCTATGCAGAATATGTTCGAAAATTTTAAGGAAGATTGAGAGTATGGGTTTAATCGATTGTAGCTTTGCTGATTTATATTAGACTATATAGTACTGAACTGCTATATACAAATTCAATTGAACAAAAAAAATATAATTTATATACTTAATAAATTATTTGTGGATTTGAAAATTTAATATTTTATCATGTCCGTTTTTAAAATAAAAGTACTTTTAAAATTTGATATATATCGTTATAATTTTTTTTTATAAAAATTGTTTTTATATTTACACTATTTTTTGGTTCATGTTAGGGATGAGTATTTTACCCGTGTCCGATGGGTTTCGATCCGACCCGGCTTGATTGAGTTAATTTTTTGTTTGTGAACAAGTCGGGTTCTGGTCGAATTTTTATTAAGGATGAGTTTGGGTTGGATTTCGAGTTTATGGTGAAAAATTCTACCTGACTCGAGGCTAATAGTGTAAGTTTCCCCTCTATTTTGTAATAATACCCTCTCTTTATATATTTTTTATAATTATGTCCCTAAAATTAATTTTTTACAATTAAGCCCCTAAAATTAATTAATTTTTTATAAATTAGGTCGGATTGGGTTCTGGTTGAGGTATATAATTTTCGGGTCAGGTCAGGTTCAGTTTAGGGTAATTATTTTTGGGTCAGCCAAAAACCCGACCCGACTCATGCTCATCCCTAATCCATGTTAGAGATTCGTGACTCTCTCTCTCAACAATATCGTCTCCAAAGTTCGAAACTAGATTCTCTCCTTGAGAGTATAATATGTCTTGTCATTGCACTCAACACTTGTTGATGACAATATTAAATATTTAAATCTCAAACAAAATTTTCAAAAACATTTTCCCACACACTTTCTGTTACACTTTTTAATTAAAATAGAAACTTTTAGTATATTCTAATGACAAATGCTAAGACTTGAATTTATACGAAATGAGATAACATAAACATTATTGACTAGTGATCACTTAATCAATTAATAGATCTGTTTCTATGTTTATGTTGCATTTAATTTAGAATTAGGTAGATATTTTACCCTTGTTATTATTATCATTTATCATCATCATCATTTTGCTTAAAACACAACTCACCCCCTGAACTTGATAACTTTGGTCAAATTGTCTCTTAATTTTTTTTCTTTCAAACTGGTCTATAGACTTGACAGGTTTGGTCAAATTGGTCTATAGGTATTTTTTTTGTTCAAATTACCCCTTGAACACTGGAAACATGACACAAAATGATTCTTAAGATTAAGGACATTATTTTCTTAATACTCTAAGATGAATATTATTAAAAAAGAGTTTTAAATAGGGGTGGAAATTTTACCTGATCGGATTGGGTCAGATTTTTTAATGAAAAAATCGGGTTCGATTCGAATCGGGTTTTTGTTAAGGATGAAGTTGGGTTCGTGTTTATGGTGAAAAAAACCCGACCCGAGACTAATAGTGTAGTTTCCCTCTAAATTTTTGTAGGGATGTTTGTAATAATACCCCCTATTTATATATATTTTTATAATTAGATCTTTAAAATTAAATTTTTATTTATAATTTAGTCCTTAAAATTAATATTTTAATAATTAAGTCCCTAAAATTATTTTTTTACAATTAGATCTCTAAAATTAATTTTTTTCTATCAGTTGGGTTGGGTCGAGTTTAGAGTATTTATTTTCAAATCGAATCGAGTATTTTAAAAAATAAAGTCGGGTCAAATTCGAGTTTAAGATAATTATTTTTGAGTTGAGTTCGGGTGAGCCAAAAAAAATCGACCCCACCCGTTCCATCTCTAGTTTTAAACTTCATTTTAAGAAATTATAATAAATAATTCAAAATATAGTGTAAAATGATCATGTTACACATAATAAATATATCTAAGTATTGTTCTTAATTTATTCGACTTATAATTATCAACAACTCTTAACTTTATGCGTTTGTGGCCTGGGTACATATCAACGGTCAACCCGGTTGGTAGTGCGTTAATAAATAATAAAAAAACTCACTTTTTTAATATTTTGGTTAAGGGTGATTCTACCATAAAGCCATGTACATGTACCACTAATTATGTGTACTGCTTTGTACCATTAATTATTTTAGTTACTTTTAAAATTATAGAAACTGAAAATTTATTATCCTTTTTAGAATAAAATCTAAAAAAAATTATACTAGTTTTTCGATTTTTTTTATCCTTGAGTAAAGTACACAAATGGTAATTGAACTTTGATAAATTATTCAATTTAATAATCAAACTTTCAATTGCTTCAATGTTACCATTAAACTTTTATTTTTGCTCCAAATTGGTCAATGACCCGTTAATAACTGTTAAAAGGGTGAGGTGACAGTTAAAATATTTTGTATAATAACACATTTAGTCATCCATGTTTGCACATCAAAGAACTTTGTCCTAATTTGAAAAATATAACCCTCATTATTTACACATTATTTTAATTTGAGATTATTTTAATTAAAAAATACTTTAACCCTAATCCCTAAAACTTTAAACCCTAAAACTTTAAACCATAACACTTAAATCTTAAACCATAAAACTGAAACTCTAAACTTTAAACACTTTATGAATCAGGGAATCGTAGCCTAACAAAGAAGCCGATTTGCTATTGTTTACGGTACGACCCAAGCGTTCTTGGAAGATGCAAGAGAGAGGTTGTTTATGGCTACGAAAGGTGCATAAAGTATGGGGATTCCGATGGGGGTTCAAACTAGTGAGGGCCGAGGGGTGCTTATATCTTTAGTGACCGATTCACAAATTCTTTAGAGTTTAGAGTTTTAATTTTAAGGTTTATGGCTTGAGATTCAGGGTTTTGACTTTAAGGTTTATGGTTAAATTATTTTTAATCAAAATAGTCTTAAATTGAAATAATGTGTAAATAATGAGGGTTAATTTTTTCCCGAATTAAAACAAAATTGTTTGAATGTGCAAACGTGGATGACTAAATGTGTTATTGTGCAAAATGTTTTAACTGGCACCTCACTCTTTTAACGGTTGTTAACGAGTCAATGTAAAACTAAAAGTTTAATGATAACATTGAAGCAATTAAATATTCGGTTATCGAGTTGAATAATTTACCAAAGTTCAGTTATCATTTGTGCACTTTACCTCAAAAAAATCTGAAAAAACAATATAAAATTATTTTTTTAATTTTATTTTAAAAAGGAATAATAATACTTTCTGTCCCTATGATTTCAAAAAATAATTAATACATTTAATGGTACACAACATTACACATAATTAGTGATACATAGCGATGCATGACGTTTTACGTATAATCATCATTTTAGTTAATATTAATTTTGAAATCCGAAGCTAAACCATCCTACCCAAACGATAGAATTGTGAATATGTAGCCATTTGTAAGTACATATCAAATAATAGAGTGGTGAAAAAATAAATAAAATAGTACGTGTTTGATAGTCCTCCTACATGTAAGAGGCCAAGCATAATCAACATGAACATTTTTATGGTAATAAAAGTAACAAGTGTAGAGATAAGATAAAATAAGGGATGTAAATCAGGTGAAACCATGTAAAAGTCAATTAATTTTATTTTGATTTATATTATTAGATAAGTAAAAATTGATGAATGAGATTAAATATTTCTTTATTTTTTTTAAAAATATTTGTATATAAGTAATTATTCATCTATTTCATTCATTCAATCATTTGACAAACTCGTACTTTCATATATATTATATATTATAAATGCGTATAATATTTGTATATGAGTAATTATTCCATAAACAGGTGGTGGAAACAAAAATTTCTACAAGCGCCTTAGTTTTAGAGTTGGATTCTAGGGTTTAGAGGTTAAGGGTTTAAGTTAAGTGGTTTAGAATTGATGGGTTGTGGTTAAAATTTAGGGTTTATAGGTTAAAACATAAATATGTAATCATATTGCATTAACCATAAACCCTAACCAAAACCCTTAAACCTAACCCACTAACATCTAAACTCTAAATTTTAACCTTAAAATCTAAAGCTAAGGCGTTTGTAGAAATTTTTTATTTCCTCATATGTGTATCGAATATAAATCCTTTGTATATAAATGGATTCATAAAAAATCAACATTATTTGTTCATGGGCCTTGTGGCCTGTTTTGTAATGTTGAGCTTCTCCGACAATACCCTTATGTGTGTTTTGCTCTTCTCAGTTTACGTTGATGTTCGAATAGAACCAGAGAACAACAGTGGGATGTTTCTCCATTCATACTTCTGTTTATTTTAATGGTTGAAGCTCGGAATATCGGTTAAACCCTAAACTGATAGTTTATTTGGTTTAATATTTCTATAAGTATCAGATGATTCGAATATCAAATATTAAACCAAATAAACTTTCAAAATTTTATTTATAACTTTTAAAAAATCAAAATTTTATTTATCATGATTAAACTAGAGAGATTATTATTATTTTTTAAAATTTTTGTTAAAGAGAGGATGGAATTTATAATTAAAAACCCATATTAAATTATTAAATAAGTGGATGTGCTTTTTTCTGAAGTCTAAGCCAACCATGGCTGCACAGTCTATTCTAAGTGGTCCAATGAAAACTATTTGCATTTCAGCTTCCAACAATTTCAATATCAATGTTATTATTGAATTATATTGGTCCCATCCCAACATTCCATTGGCACCATTTTGCTTAATATATTAAATTTAGGGTAAACAACGCCATTGGTTCCTAAACTATTTTTATTTTTGTTTCGGCCAACAAACTATTATTTTTTTGGCAAAACTGTCACTAACGTTATGAGTTTTTTTTTTTGATCATTTGACATTAAAAAACTCACGAAAAAATAATAATTTAGTGACCAAAACAAAAAAGAAGCAAAAGATTAGTGACCAAATTAAATAAGAAAAAGTAATATTAGTAACAAAAAAAAACGTAACGTTATAACGGATTTATCAAAAATACTAGTTTAATGACTAAAACAAAAAAATAATAATAATTTATTATAAAAATAATAATAATAATTTATACAACAAAGTATTAGAATTTTCTCACACCTTTCCAAAAATCCACACACTACTTAAGATAATGTTGATATTATAAGAATAGATGTGATGTACAACCCCTCCTTCCCTCTAATTGCATGTGCATTTATGATCCAACATTCCCCCTTATTAATCCATCATGAACTCGGTGCGTGGATGATATTGACTCAAATTCTAATGTAATTAAATTGAATTTTATCATAATTGCTGTGATTGAAGAGTAATAACTATTGTTGTTATGTTGTAAAGATGAGTATTGTATTGATATTGAGAGTGTTTTGGATGCACCGAGTTTAAAATATATATTAAAATACATAAGATATCATATATTTAGATCCTTCGTTATCTCTACATTTATGATAGATTGTTTATTTCTTTCATATGTGGAGACAGACAAGACCAAATTACACTAAATCTCGTCTTTTACGCGTATCTTATTTTATGTTGACATCGATTTAATTATCTTTTTGATAACAATATTCGAACTTATATTTGGAATACATGTTAAGAAAAAAAATTGTTAACCTACTTCAATATGAGTCCAATTTCAGTTTGATCACTTAATCTTAAATTCTAAATACTGAACTTTAAACTATAAATCTTAAAAAATACACCTTACCATTAATTTCCCAAACTCTAATCATAAACCCTAATCCTAAATCTTAACTTATTTTTTTAGTGTGCGGCATAAGTATGTGCACAAAAAAAGGACGTAAGATTTATGTCCGGGTCAAGGTGGATAGTTGTCTAACTTTTTTTATAAAAAAAAACTTTTATATTGAAATTCAAAATAAAATTGATTCAATTCATTAAATCATTTCATTGTTTAAATGATGAAATATTACAAAATATTTTTTTAAAATAATTTATTCAAATTATTCAATTTTAATTTGAATTAGACTGCTCATAGATCGACCATGAACAAATCCGTTTTCATGTCAACTTCTATGGCCATGAGATTTATGTGTACCACCCAACTATTTGCTGCATCATATATGAAACATGTCATTGTGGGCAGCATTCTTGGTAGTTTTGATCATTAAATTTGATAACACCATTGGAACTTTTAGCATTCCATTGAACCCACAAAATGGATATAGAGTTTTGTCTCTGAGGTCGTCCTACTATATATTTCATGGTTTACTATCAATTTTATTCGAAATCAACACGAATTATTTATCACTGCACCAAAGACTTATCCGCTACACAAGTTACGTTTTTAAATATGTGGAATGAGAAAAAGGAAAAGAAAAGAAAAACAGCAAAGCAATGTTTGAAAACAACAAGACATCAAGTGCAAAAAGCAATTGCCAAAGTTTGAAAGCTTAATCCGGTGGGACTTTAGGGTTTCTTACAACATAAAATAAATGTTTGTGTCCTCTTGATTTTGGATCTTTGAGCTCCGAAAGAGAGGAATGAAGTGTCAATGCAAAGCTCTATGTTTAGAAATCATCTCCGTCTTCGGTGTCCCTTTCTATGCACCTACACTAAAAATTTAAGGTTAGGATTTAGAGTTTAGGTAATTTGGAAAATGTTGTAATTTTTAGGGTTTAAGGTTTAAAGTTTAGGATTTAAAATTTAAGGTTAATGTTTAAAATTTAATTTTTTTTAATGTTGAAGCAAAAAAATAACACCGAAAAAAGACAGAATTTTTGTCCTTTTTAAGGGTGGGAAAACATGAATGTCCCCATGGTTGAATATCAAGAGAACAACAATGGAAACTTGAAGTGATGAATAAAGGTAATTTGATTGGACAAAGTGTGGTCTATTACCCTTCTTTTTTGGGTCCAATTTGCCTGGAAATTTTCAGATTCTCCTCTAATGTTCTTATGCTGTTGTGCATTTTTGTGACACGACAATATATGGACCATTGTTGTTAAACTTTCCAGAGGAACACAATCACTACATCAAAAGGGACTATATACATGCAAAATATTCTTGATGAGAAATTACATAATTAAAAAAGGAAAATTTATGTTCATATGGAAAAGATTCTTCTCCTACCTTCTTCGAGTATTTTCATGGAAAAAGCTTGTTAAGGTCTACGTTGTTCGGACTCTTCATTTTTCTATTTGTTGTGTATGCAGCTTCAGCGACCATGACTGCTTTGTGACTCTTGCACCCCAATATCCCGCCCGGTCGGCTTCTTTGTGCCTCTTTGGTGGTGTTGGCCACTCTACTGACGGTTTTCGATTTCTTTTTGTCATAATCCGAAACAAATGAGCAATCCGCTGCTCCGGCAGTGGTGACGCTCCATTGGATGCTGGTCTCGCTTGGTGCATATGGTGTCATGCAGCTAGACTTGCCGTCTGACGCTAGACCATCGCCATGTATGTTATCGATCTCAAAGAGATCCGAACTACAATCACTCTCGACATCATCGTCCACCCGACCGCTTCTCAAAGCGGTCGGGGCATTCGGAATGGCATCCCAAGTTAACATCGAGAGTTTCCTCTCGAGATTCTTGGTTACATCCCCTTTCTTCATCGCAGTGGATCCGAACACTTCCAGGGATTTCCTTGGATCATCTAACTGTGTTTCGAGTTTCGGAACCAGTGACGGAAAACAGGCTTCTCTGTTCGATCGAACACTCGTCTGATCCTTCACTTGAATCAATTTCTTTCTCACTTGATTCGAATGAACCCTTCCACGATCAACATCAGTTTGATTAACGTGAACAGATTTCCCATTGGAACAAGACCCGGTGCAGCTTAGATTAGAGAAAAAACTCCTTCCGTCAGCCCTTTTCTGCTTGTTCACGGATCCATCCCTCATGAAACTTCGTAACAAAACATTTTGGCTACTCCAACTCACTTCCGAACTCGCACTCGGTGTCCCGGGCCACTGCCGTGGACTCATCTGACGCAGCGGATCATCGAGTTTCGCATTGAAGTATTTTTCAGCTCCGAAAACACTGATTTCACCCTCCGGACTCTTATTTCTTTGTGATCGTCCAATGGCAACCTGAGAATGCTTAATCCCGGGCTCTGCAAACTTATGCACGAAGATCTCTTCGGCAGTGCTAAGGTAAGAAGAAAATGAGACCTCGCCGAGACCGGTGGCGGTGTGTTTCTTCTTCTCGCCATCCATAATCTCAAGTTTGGAGGAGATTTAAAGGTTTGGGCAGAGCTAGAAGAAGATGGCAGAGGTTAAGGTACTGCAACTTTGGTTATTAATTCCAGGGAAGAAGTGGAGATCACTTGGGCTCTTAAAAGAAGCACATATGCCGATCATAATCAGGTCCTACTTGCCTTAGGCTTCGATTGACAATTCATATTTCATCACTTTTTTCTCACTACATATACACGTAGTTTTCAGTTGGGTTAACTGTTTTTGGCCCTAAAACGAAGATAGATATACGTTGCACTCTCGGTTCCTCAAGACTTAGTTAATTCAGATCGACTCACAACGCACATCTAATTTGATAAGTGAGTCTTTCAACAGTAATTTTTTTACGTACACAAAGTCTGGAACTCAGTTGACCCTCAAGATTTTGACTTTAGTTTCAATTTTTTAATATAGTTTGTATTTTTTTAATGATAAAGTTGGTAACATTTTTAATTGATTTTCTTTTATTTTATTAGCTTAGTGTCTATCTTAGCTTTTTAATCAATTAAGTGGATACATACATATACATCTATTATAGTATTAATGTCTTTTATTATATTATTCGTAAGGAAAAAAATCAAACCATTACATATCTTGTACAAATTATTTTCTTTTGTTTTAATTATTTTAAATAAATAAAATTATTTTAATGCATTAACATTGAAATTTTTTCCGCATGTAGACCTATAATATTGTTATGTGTCTTATTTGTGGTTTAATATTTAAAAAATTATTTGATATACGAGTTGTGCAAACTTTGGTTTACTCAAATTGTCTATTTAAGAATTTGTGGATTAGAATTTAGATTTTAAGATTTAGAGTTTTATGGTTAGAGATATAAATTTTATAATTTAAATAGGAAATGTTGTATAATTTTCTTACACAACTTGTGTATCAAAAATAATTTTTAGAATTTTAAAACTTAAGATTTAAGATTTAAAATTTATAGTTCATAAGTTTTTTTAACAAAATTAATAGTTCATAAGTTAAGGTTTAAAATCACCTAAATAGAACATAGGACAACATTATAGGTTTGCTTGTGAAAAAATTGTACTACCAATACATAGAATATAATCACCCTTTACTTAATACTATGACCCTGTTTGGCAATTAGCAGATAACTGATAGCTGATAGCGGATTACATTAGCTGATAGCTAATAGCTGATTGCATTAGCTGATTTGACTAGCAAATTGTATAAAAGTGTTTGGTAAAATTAACTGATAGCTGATAGTTGTTTGATTATTTAAACAAGCAAAATGACATATAAGGACATGATTATATTTAATACTTGTTTGAATAATTTATCAGTTATTAATATTTTGTATCTAATAAATATTAATTAGATTTGTAAAAATTATTTTTAATATAAAATTCCTAAACATATATGAAAGATTTATATATTAATTTATTATTTATATAATTATTAAATTTTTTATATGCACATATAAATATGTGATAATAAAAAAAATTAACTTACAAATGTCACCATATAAATTAGTAGTAACAACAAATAAGTCCAATATTTAATATGTTATTATTTATATTAAAAAAATATTATTATTTAATTTAGGTTATTTGGAGATTTTTGGATTGTTAAGGGTAAAAGAGTCATTACAACTCTAATATCAAACTTCTAATCTCAAAAATTAGGAATTTTTTCAAAATTAGCTTTATCACCCCAATCCGCTATTTACCAAACATCAATATTAACGGATTTGACTAGTTAAACCTCTAATTATAGTTCAAACCTCTAACTTTTGCCGAAACTGCTATTTACCAAACAATACCTATAACTTTTTAACAATAAAACTTTAAATTGTATAAAGAACTTAAAAAGGTAATTTTTATCTCTCTAATAATCTCAATATTATCCTTCCTTTCTAACTACATCAATTTAAGTCGTATAATCTTCAAAAATTAATAATATTCTCTTCATTTTCAATTTATCAATTTAATCTTTGAACTCATGAATTACATTAATCTTGACTTTTTAACTGTGGTTCACTAATAAAAAATACAACCTAAATGGAAACTTCATCTATGCCCCCACAATGTGAATGATTATGATTAACATTGATTACCTTTGACAACAAGAATAAATACAAGGCAATCAAGAATTATCTTTATCTGTAATTTAAATCTGACTTGGCTTCCACACATATATTGCTTTAAATTCAATTTAATTCTACACATGAAGGTGTAGCCACACGTGGCATGAGAAGAGTTCAAATCAACCTTTTATATATATATATCTGAATTTAAACAAATGATGAATTAAGGAGGCTGAAGCGACCGTCTTTTTAAAATTTAAAAAATATATAAAATTTTATGCTCGTCTCTCCTTTTAACGCTTTAGATTTTTAAAAGGTTACTTATAACAAAGAAAATGATTGAATTAACATGTTTGAGAGTAAAAATTATAAGAAGATAAAAATAAATCCAATATAATTGCAATTTGCATGGGCCATGTTGGTTTGAACAAAAAATAAAATGAAATGTGGAGAGTGGGATTTGAACCCACGCCCTTTCGGACCAGAACCTTAATCTGGCGCCTTAGACCAACTCGGCCATCTCCACCGCCGACGAGTTGCAAATCAAGTTTTTTTTATATTTAAATGCTTACATAGAAAGACAAGCAGTGTTCTTCCCGTCCCCGCTGCTTTTTGTCCCTTTTTGTAAAACCCTAAAGAATAGAACACGGCGGCAATCCAAATTGGAGTTCAATTCCTTCTGAGATGCTTCGGGCATAGCAAAGGCAGTAACTTTCTTTTTCAGGTATCCTTTTTCCTTCATTGCTCTGTTTCAATTTTTTGATAGTCTATGCTAATATGAAGTGGGTATGGCATTGCCTCTTTTGTTTGTTTCCTGAGAAAAAGATTGGAAGAAAAGAAGAGAAATTTGTGAACCCATCTGCTTATTTTACTTGTTTCCAACGCTATGCAGTATTTAACATTAAAGAATTTTTTCCCTATTTGCCGATTGTTTAACTTTAGAGCTTTTCATTACTGAAGAGAGTTATCTAATTTTGAATTGGGTTTTTCAAATTGCAAACTAATGATCATATCTTTTTGTGCTATTTTTCTTGTTTTAGGATAATCCGAAGCTCTATGCGAGAAGAAGAGCTAAACACCTTCAAATGTTAAGTGGTTTAATGGGGTTGAATATGATTATATTGTGTTAGATTTTCCCTCTTGGAATGAGTCCTGCTTTGCTTCCTAAACATGTAGCTGCAGTTGTGAAATACCAAAGGGATCCGCTGAAAGCGCTTCAAATGTTCGATGCAGTAAAGAAAGAAGATGGATTCAAGCACACTTTGTTAACCTATAAGTGCATGGTTGACAAGCTTGGGTTTCATGGGGAATTCGAGGCTATGGAGAAAGTACTGCTAGAGATGAGACTGAATGTCGATAACAGTCTCCTTGAAGGAGTTTATATTGGGTGCATGAGAAATTATGGACGCAAACAGAAAGTTCAAGAAGCTATCAATGTGTTTGAGAGGATGGATTTTTATAATTGCCAGCCGACGGTTCTATCTTATAACGCAATCATGAATGTTTTGGTTGAATACGGATATTTCGATCAGGCACACAAGGTGTATATGAGAATGAGAGATAAAGGGATTGTTCCCGACGTGTACACTTTTACGATTAGGATAAAGTCGTTTTGTAGGACGAAGAGGCCCCATGCTGCTTTGAGGCTTCTTAGAAACATGCCTATGCAAGGATGTGAGATAAATGCAGCTGCTTATTGTACCGTAGTAGGAGGGTTTTTTGAAGATAGCCAACACATTGAAGCGTATGAGTTGTTTGATGAGATGCTTAACCTCGGTATTTCTCCAAATATCACTACATTTAATAAACTTGTACACATTCTCTGCAAGAAGGGGAATGTTCGAGAAAGTGAAAAGCTGCTGAATAAGGTCATAAAGAGGGGAGTATCTCCAAATTTGTTTACAGTCAATATCTTTATCCAAGGGCTTTGCAGAAAAGGATCACTCAATGAGGCCGTTAATCTATTGAACGGTGTGGCTGAGGAAGGTATGAAACCAGATGTTGTTACATACAACACCTTAATATGTGGCCTGTGTAAGAGCGCCAAGGTTGCAGAAGCTGAAATATTTTTGCATAAAATGGTGAACGAAGGTTTGGAGCCAGATGGTTTTACCTACAATGCTGTCATTGACGGATATTGCAAATTTGGCATGATACAAAATGCAGATAAGATTCTCAATGATGCAATTTTCAAGGGTTTTATTCCTGATGAGTTCACCTATTGTTCCTTGATTAACGGGTTGTGCCGGGATGGTGAGACAGACCGTGCTTTGGCTGTATTTAATGAGGCTTTGGGGAAAGGATTAAAGCCTAATATTATTATGTATAACACTCTTATCAAAGGGTTGTCTTTGCAAGGACTCATTTTGCAAGCCTTGCAGCTGATGAATGAGATGTTGGGAAATGGTTGCAGTCCCAACATATGGACCTACAATATAGTTATAAATGGATTATGCAAGATGGGATGCGTCTCTGATGCTAATAATTTGCTGAATGATGCTATCACGAAAGGTTACCTTCCTGACATTTTTACGTTTAATACTTTGGTCGATGGATACTGCAAGCAGTTGAAAGTGGAGAATGCAGTTGAGATTCTAAATCAAATGTGGAACTATGGTGTTATTCCTGATGTGATCACATATAACTCTGTGCTGAATGGCCTCTGCAAAACTTCTAAGTCCGAAGATGTCATGGAAACTTTTAAAACCATGATGGAGAAAGGGTGTATTCCCAATATAATCACATACAATATACTTATCGAGAGCCTCTGTAAAGCTCGTAAAGTTAACGAAGCAATGAACTTGCTCGAGGAAATAGAAATTAAGGGTCTTTCTCCTGATACTGTCAGTTTTGGCACGCTGATCCATGGATTTTGCAGTAATGGAGACCTGGACGGAGCTTATCAGCTGTTTAGAAAAATGGAACAAATATACAAGGTTTGTCATACAACGGCAACATACAATATTATGATTAATGCCTTTTCTGAGAAGCTAAAGATTGATATGGCTGAAAAGCTTTTCCATGAAATGGGTGAAAATGGTTGTATCCCAGACAGTTACACTTATCGTGTCATGGTCGATGGCTTCTGCAAAACAGGAGGAGTCGATTCGGGTTATGAATTCCTTCTGGAAAAAGTTGAGAAAGGGCTCCTTCCTTCTTTAACAACATTCGGACGGGTTATAAACTGTCTTTGCGTAGAGAACAAAGTTCATAATGCAGTTGGTCTGATCCACCTGATGGTAAAAAAGGGCATAGTTCCTGAGGCTGTGAACACCATTTTTGAGTCAGATAAGAAGGAAATTGCAGCTCCTAAGATGGTTGTAGAAGATTTGTTGAAAAAGGGTCATATAACTTATTATGCATATGATCTTCTTCATGATGGGGTTAGAGATAAAAAGCTACTGAAGAAGCTTCAAAGTAGGTAATATCATGATTTTTTTTTGAATCACTTTAGGTAATATCATGATTTATATAGGGGCTTTGTATACTGTTTATTTGAATCATAAATTTTATAAAATGTTTTTAACCATATTATTATAGAATGTTGTAAAATGTCATTACAATCATGTGGTTTCAGAAACTTTTAAATTGTTTTCAAAATGATATTATAGATTTAAATTACTATACGAGATCCTTTAATTAATTGAGTGACCAAGGTCCAAGGATACTCATAAGCTCTTACTTTGTGTGGTTTTGAATTTAACATTTACATTGAGAATTTAAATATCGCTCTACTGTATCCTCTTCTTTATTATACCCAATCCAACTTTTAAAAAATAACATTTCTATTTAATTAATTATTTTGCTGGAAAATCATTAAATTTTAGATGAGCTCAATGATAATGTCTATACACATATATATTTGGTTATATTTTGATACACGATGTGTAAAAAAAATTTACACAACCTTTCATATTTAAGTTATAAAATCTAAAACTTAAATCTCTAGCCCTAACACATAAACCTTAAACTCTAAATTCTAACCATAAACTTAAATTCTACACCCTACGACCTAAACTCTAAACCACAATCTAAATATCTAAACCCTAAAATTGAAAGGATTGTGTATCAAAGTATTTTCCATATATATATATATTGAAGCAATTGATTACACTGTAGCCAGTTTCTAGCCTTGAAGTTGAAGATAAAGGTTTGCTCCCTGCAGCTTAGCATGTGCTGTTGCTAACTATTGCCTCAGTTTCGAGTTGAACATTTAACCTTCATTTTGAACATGAACAACTATGATAGTCTTTCTCCATGATGTGATCTATCAAGACATACACAAAAATTAACTTCTGAAGGAATTATGGACAGATGGTAGCATGATAGAGATCAAGTCTATGTTACTTCAACTCTTCATTTTTCTTGAAAACTCATGTGTAATGCATATTCGGATATAGGTATATGATCCTCCAAAGACCCTCCTAATACATGAAAATCTTTATAAAAAATTGAACATATCTATGTTAGACACGTACTCATGACCGACATTGACACACTAGTGACATAAGATCAAGTACATATAAGATTGTAAGACCAGTGTATAAAAATATAAAGTAGAAAGTTGCCTTCAAAATATAATTGTCATACCTTTACTAGAGTGCAGAAGAGGGATGTTCCTTGTCCAGGAAAGCAAGCTCCAATTTCTTGAGAATCGGTCAATTCTTGGGAAAGTGTGGAAAACAACCCAACATAGAATAGAATGTATTCTGCATCAAAATGTTGTTTTTGGAGATGGTAAAAGAATTTTGGTGAAGCCAATTATCCTGTTTGAGCAGATCCAATGTTAGCTTCACGACATAAGAATAACAAAGAAAGTAGTCAAATACGAAAACCCAACTGAATTATCCAGTAAACACATTGCTTATCTTCAACTTTGGGAGAATTGAGAAATGAAAAGAAAATGTTAGCATTCACCAATTTTAAAGATCTTTCAACCTTCATTATTCTCCATTGCATTTATCACTGATGAGGAACTCCAATAGGGCTGCCGATTACATTCAAAGGCGCCTGACTTGATAACAAAAAAACTCCAATCACAGAGTCCGAGTACCGTAGCACAGATAATAGCAAATTGCAAATCAAGAAATAATTGGAAATTCAGAATTCACATAGAACTACCAGGTTCCTTCCTCACCCCACTTCCCTCCATCAGGTTTCTGATCTCCAGGACTCCTTCCCACTGACCTATGTCAGCACAGATATTAGATAAGGAAACATAAGCTCCAGCATTACAAGGTTGTAACTCGATGAACTTCTTTGCTGCCAGCCTTCCGAGTTCAACATTTCCATGTACTTTACAAGCAGCAAGTAGTGTTCCCCAAATGAAGGCATCGGGTTCAATAGGCATACTGTTTATAAACTTTTCAGCCTCTGTCAGTTTCCCAGCCCGACCAAGAATATCAACCATGCAGGCATAGTGACGGTAGTTAGGTTGAATTCCGTAGTCTTTGGCCATTGAGTTTAGATGGTAGTAACCTTCTTCAGTCAGCCCACTATGACTACAGGCAGATAAAACCTTAACGAAAGTTACTGAGTCAGGGCTGATTCCTTCATTCTTCATGAGCTCAAAAATTCTTAAAGCCTCTAAACCTTTTCCATGCTGAGCATAGCTTGAGATCATAGCTGTCCAACCTACCACATCAGGTTTATCAATCTCGTTGAATATATTTCCACAATCTTTAATGCTCCCACATTCAGAATACATTGTAACAAGTGAACTTCCAACAGAAACTTCTGAAACTAAGCCCACTTTTACGGAAAGTGCATGCAGTTGAGTCCCAATGCCTGATTCATTTGGAAATGCACAAGCTCTAAGGATGGATGAAAGTGTATAGGAGTTTACTGCCAAATTAGATTTCATCATTGCACAAAAAAGCAACACTGCCTCTTGAACTAAACCACTCTGTGCATATCCAGAAATCAAGGACGAGTATGATACATGATCTTTTAGGACAAGCATGTCAAATACCTTTCTTGCTAAACGCAGTGCTCTGCATTTTGAGTATACAGTTATAAGTGTGCTACAAATAAGTGCTTCATTTCCAAGACCTGTGCAAATTGCATACCCATGAATTTCCTTGCCTTTACACAGAGAACAAAGAGACGAGCATGCAGAAAGAATCGCAGATAGAGTTATTTTATCAGGTCCCGTGCCCTCGGATTGCATATCTTTGAACATTTGAACAGCTTGTTCTGCATAGCCATGTTCTGTAAACCCAGCAATCATTGAAGTCCATGAAATATTGTCATGGACAGGCATACTCTGAAATACCTTTAATGAGTCCTCTAAACTACGACATTTTGAGTACATTGTGAAAAGAGAAGTCTCGACAGAAAGATCGAAGATTAACCCTGTTTTAAGAGTGTAACAGTGCATCTGCCTCCCCAGTTTTATACATTCTATCGCACTTAAGACACTAGAAGTACAAGACTTATCTGGTCTCACGCCCTCTTTTAACATTCTCCTTAATATTTCAATTACATGTTGAGAACTCTGTTTCTGAGCAAAAGAAGAAATCAACACAGCTAATGTATCTGGTGGAATCCTTACACTTTCCATCTCTTTAAACACTATGTCAGCCATACTAGCGAATCCTATTTTTGAATACATATTGATCAAAGCAGCTTGTATCACTGAATGCATAAAAAATCCACTCTTTATAATCCACGAATGGATTTGCGTAGCCTCTTCAATCATGTTTAGTTTAGCACAAGCAGAAATTACAGCAGTAGCAGTATAGTTGTTTATTTCCACTTTCATATATCTCATTTCTGTAAAAAACTCAAAGGCATTGACACAATCATTCTTCTGTACAAATCCAGAAATTATAGCAGTCCAAGAAGCAACATTTCGCATAGGCATCCAAGAGAATGTCTTGACAGCTTCATCCATGTCTCCACACTTGACATACAAGTCAATCAAGGCAGTTCCCACGAAGACATCGTCCACGCCACATTTAACGATCCACCCCTGAACTTCTTTTCCGATCTCAACCTCTCTAAGGGCAGCACAAGCTGTCAAAACACTCGAGAAGGTAAAGCTGTTAGGAATCAAAAACAGCTTCCTCATTTGAACAAGAAGATCCAAAGCAACCCAATTTTCTTCATTCTTAACAGCTGCAGATATAATAGCATTCCAACAGACCACATTCTCACAACTCGAATCGTCATAAAACACCCTCAAAGCATCCCGAAAAGAATGACACTTTGTAAACAAATCAATCATTCCAGTACGAACGTATCCATTCGAAAAGAACCCATTTTTCATCGTAACCGAATAAACCTGCTTGCCAAAACTAGTACTTTGCATAGCAACACAAGCCGAAAGCACACTTCTATAACTAATCTCATCGGGTTCGGAACCTGAAAGCCGCATTTTACGAAAGCATAACCAAGAACTCTCAAACAACTTGTTGTAAGTAAACCCAAAGATCATAGTATTCCATGAAGTTACGGTTGGTTCGGGCATTTTATCAAACAGTTTGACAGCATCTTCCATTGAACCAGATTTGCAGTACCCATCAAGCAAAAGATTTGCAACAATGATATGGGATTGAAGTTTTGATGTTTTCAGCAAATGGGCATGCAAAGGTTTGGTGCTTTTGATAGTATAGAAAATTGATTTTCTGTGATTAATGAAAAGGTTAGGAACATTAGAAAAGGTTGGATTTTTTTCATCATTTTCTACGCTGTAAATAGATGGGGCTTCAATGGTAGCTAGAGTTGATACACATTTATAACAAGTGTAAGAGATCTGGGCATGAACTTGTTTATGGAAAAGAGAACGCATTTCAGAGGATGAATCTACAGGGATTCCTTCTTTGATCTTCAGAGACTTATGCTTTAAGCAGGAAAATAGAAACGTAACATTTATATAACATAACTCAAAAGCTCCAAACATCCAATGTCAAGATGGCCGAGTTGGTCTAAGGCGCCAGTTTCAGGTACTGGTCCGAAAGGGCATGGGTTCGAATCCCATTCTTGACAAAACATTTTTATTTTTTGTCAAAAATTAAATTTCTTAACGTTTAATTAGCCCAAACCCGAATCATTCAATACTTTAATCTAAACCCGATAGCTATATCCAACCCGAAATTAATTTAATTATTTTAAAATTCCAGAATAGTTAACTATTTACTTTAAGGGTAAACCACATAAATGGTCCCCGACTATGCTTCAATTATCTTTTGCGTCTTCAAACTATCAGAAGTTACAAACTGGTTTTCTGACTTAAAAAAATTAACAAATTGGTCCAACGCCGTTAAAAATTTAACGTTGATGACGTGACAGTTAATATAAATTGATATAATTACATAATTAGCCCTCAAGCTCTAGACTTATTTTGATTTGACCCTAATTCTAAAAAATTAACCTACATAATTTTAATAATTTATCAATTTAGTCCTAAATTTTAGGACTATATTGAAATTTTCAAAAACTTTTTACTGCTTTGAGGTATTAACAAAAAGAGAATATCATGTTTCTTCCATTGAATTGAACAAAGCTTGAAATCTTAAAACATTTCTCAATCCCAATTCATGTCAAGTAAAAGCAACGACAAAGAAAAAAAACGAGAATTAGTGAAGAATACTGACGGTGGCGGCTGTGATTGAGTACGCTTTGGTGGCGTTAGAACCGTCTCTCTCCTTTTTTATCTCCAAAAAACCCTCCTTAATCTTCACTCTCCTCTCCAAGTTTTCCTTAACTTTCTCTCCTTTTTTATCTCTTACCAAACAAACCCAGCTCTGGGTTTTATCTATTTTTCAATTCTGAGTTTGTTGTTCACTTCAAAATTGTAACTTTTTTCGTTTGTTTATTGATAATGCAGTACATTGGTTTGGCTTATAAGTTTGATAATGTTATCTGAAATTTGGAGAGCTTTCCTTCCTTTGAATTCAACAACATGGTGGCCTTTTGCAATTCTTATATTCATATCTATTGCTTTCTAAGAAGGTCTTCACTTTCTTTTCTGAAAAGTTTATAGGTAAGCCAATCGCTATCACTGTTTACTTTTTTGTTTTTCAGAAGCTGAAAACAAAATTTGAAATCAATTAGTATTATTTTTAAACAATTAGAAATATAAATCTTTTGTTTGGATGACAAAATGAATGAATCTACTTATTATATTGATGCTATTTGGGTCCATCTCACCCAACGTGTATTGGAAAAGTTGTGTGGTTTCATAAGATTGTATAAATGGAGAAAAAGTAAGAAGAAAAAGGGTAGGGTAAAATGAGACTAAATTGATAAATTATTAAAATTATGTGGGTTAATTTTTTAGAATTAAGGTCAAATTAAAATAAGTATAGAACTTGAGGGTTAATTATATAATTATATCGACTTATATTAACGGCCACATCATCGGCCATTAAAATTTTAATAGCATTGGACCAATTTATTACTTTTTTTTAGTCGGGGGACCAATTTATAACTTATGATGGTCAGGGGATACAAAAAATAATTAGAGCATAGTCCGGGGACTATTTATGTAGTTTACTCTTAATTTAATTAGTCTTAGAAACAAAGGTTAAAGCTAAATATCTAACTCAAAATTAATATTTTATCTGACAAAAAATTAATATTTTATAATTAATTGTTTAATTTAATCAAACTTAAAAATAAAGGGAAATCTGAGGTCATAAAATTTGAATTTTACAATTAATTATTTAATTATATGCATAAATTATTAGTTTTAATTTAATTTTCACATACCACTAACATTGTTATCTATATTGGTATTATTTTTTGTTAAATCAAGTGAAAAATACTAATGTTGTTGTGAATAAAATAAAGAAGAACAAGAATAAGAACAAGAAGAACAAAGAGATGAGAGAAAGAGGGAGATTTGTATTATTCTCAAAATATAGAATTGTATACAATGCCTTCAATGAATCATCTATTTATAGGCATAAGAAATACATAATACATTAAACTCTAATTAATAGAGATAATATTCCTAATAATAAATAAATCAAACTCCTTAGATAAAGTTCTAATCATGATAGACATCCACATAGATAAATATTCATAACACTCCCCCTTGGATGTCTATGAAGATAATGTGCCTCGTTAAAACCTTACTAAGATAAAAACTCAGTGGGAAAAAAATTCATTAGTGAAGGAAAAAAAGTACACACATCTTTAATACGCATAACATGTTGCCTCATTAAAAACCTTACCAGGAAAACCCATTGGGACAAAATCTCGGTTAAGGGAAAAAGAGTGCAACGCGTATTTATTCCCCCTCATAAAAATATCACATAAGATCTTTGAATCTTCATAATTCAATCTAGAATATAATCTTCAAATGTTGAAATAGAGTATGCACTAGTGGATAAATCTTCCAAATTATTGCTTGAAATGATTAATCAAATACTATTCTTCTGAAGATCATGAGGGACGAAACATTAAAGAGATATGTTTCGTTTTACCACATTTGATGTATCCACCTTGAGATATAAATTCTGCATTATCTCTACATAAAATAACTTGCATCTTATCTTGTGAAAGTAATTCACATATCTTCTGGATATGTTTAGCCAAACACATATTTCGGCTTTGCCTCATGCATAGCAATTATTTAAAGACAATGGTCTCGTAGCACTTAGATAGTATTTCTGGACCAGCTAAAATACGATGCTTCCAGATCAATTAATGTATATATGGTGCTTTTAGACCAAGAATATCATCACCTTTTTTTCGAGGGTGAAATGGATCTTTGTTTACATTAAGAGACCTAGCAATCAAATAGTGGTAAACAAATATGCATTATGCATGTAAAGTCTCTTTAAACATTTTTCTGTGTATGCCGATTGCTGCACAAGGATTCCATTGTTAAGGAAATCTCATCATGAGTCTCAATGAATCACCAACATACAGAATAAAAACAAAGACAAATCCAGAGTTAAACCTCTTAATAAAATGCTCTGGAAATTAAATCATTCTTATTGCCTTCCGCTAATAAATATTCAATGGGGCGATTATACCAAATGTGCCCAAAATGTTTTAATCCATAAAAGATATATTCAATATAATTGAATAATGTTCTCGAGGCTTATACAAATAAGATGTAACAAGAGGCTTATACAAATAAGATGTAACAAGATCCATTAGGCGGAAACTGAGTTATTTCATTTATTGTCAGACTATCTAAAAGTAACTGCATCCACCACCGAGGAATATATTTTCCTCATAATCAATTTCATGTCTTTGTGAGAATCTTTGCAACCAAACGAGCTTATATCTCGTGATTTCTCCTTTTGATTTCTCTTTCTCACAAAGGCTCATTAATATCCACGAGCTTTACACATTTCAATATACGGGCTATAGGCCCAAATAATTCTCTTTTCGAAAGAGATCTTAGTTTCGCCACAATTGCCTCTTTCCATATTGGCCAATCATTTCTTTGTTTACATTGTCCAATTGACAATGATTCGTGATCCACATCATCAAATAAAATCTCTAGTGCTATATTGCATGATAATGTATTATCGACGTCGATTTGATTTCAGTTCCACTTATTACCAGACATGACATAATCTATTGAGATCTCTTTATTATCAGGTACCTGAGTCATGTTAATGTCTCTATTGAAGACCTTTTAATCTCTTCTTGAGATTTTCATAATTCATTGATTCCTCGATCAGACCATCATAACTATAGCTCCCTTCATTTTTTTTTGAAGATTTTTATCTTTAGAACCTACTTGTCTACCACGCTACAGGCATAAGTTAGACTCATTAGCAACTAGAGTTTGTCCTTCCGGGACATCAAATTTAAACGGAGCATTCATAGCTGGTATATGTGACTTAGTCACTCTATTAGGGTCAGTAAAATCATCTGACAATTGATTTGCTACATGAATTATCCTTTGAACTTATAGTTCATATTGTTGAGTACGTGGATCAAACTAAGATAATGATAATTCATTCCAATTTATTTCTTTTTTCAGCTATTTTATTTTCTCCCCCTAATGTTGGGAAAACCAACTCATTAAAATGACAATCGGCGAATCGAGCTGTAAATAAATTTCCTATCAGAAGCTCAAGATATTTAATTATCAAGAGAAATTTGAATCTGGCATATATTCCCAACCTCCTTTGAGAACTCATCTTTGTGCGTTGTGGTGGAGGAATCATAACATATACCGCACAAAAAAAACTAAGATGAGAAATATTTGGTTTTAACCAAAAAATCATTTGTAATGGGGAGAACTTATGATAATTTGTTGGCTTGATGCGAATTAGTGATATTACATGTAGAATGACATGTCACCAGCATTATCAAGACCGATTGTCTTTATAAGGTAATCTGGAAAATGTGCTCATAATTTTATCAACTGAGCAAATAGCCTCGCAAACACCAAGTTACGAGCTGATAACAAGGATACATATGACCATCTATTCGATGCATCGATTAAAATCGTAAAATATGTAGATGGACTATAAGAAAGGTGTATGGGCCCACATATATCACCTTGTATCCATTCCAGAAAATTAATAGATTCACAATCTATCTTAGCTGATGATGATTGAATAATCGATTTGCTTTAATAGCAAGTATCACATGAAAAACATTACCTTGAAGAAAATTTTAGTTCTTCAATAATGACCACATGAAAGTGTCAACAATTTTTTTTGCATCATAATTGAACCGGGATGGCCTAACCGGTCATGCCAAATAATAAAATTATCAGTAAACTTCTGATTTACAATAGCATGAGATTCAATTTGTACTAATTCTTGTGTAGTACAATATGGATGACAGTGCATATATATTTTTAAAATTTTATTATTGCCTTGAGTTATACTCGTAATATTAAGATAGTCGGCACCCATCGACTAATATTCTCAATATATTTATGTAAATATCTTTAAAATTCAATAAGTCTCTTTGCGTCTTTGACGAGTATAACGCACTATGAAAATGGAATAGAGTTCCATTTGGCAATAACATATTTGCTCAGTCGAAGCCTTCTGTGATATTGGTACTTCTGAATATAATACTCACATTATTCCCTTGCATTTTAAATGGGAAAATATGCATAGTTATGCACCTTTCACAATGTGCTTTGTTTCATTCACTTCGGGGAATGAAAAATATTAAATATAGCACATCATATCAAATCGGTTATCTGTCAGAGATAAACCCTCAAGAACTTATTGCTCTTACGAAGCATTGGTATTTTAGTACTTTGGAAAATAGTACTCATATTTTTCTCTTGCATTTAAATGGAAAAATATTTCTTACGCTTAAGTATAGTATGAGTACTTGCACTGTCTGCTAGGCATAAATAGCCACAATTCATTGTATATTTTATTCCGAAAGTAATCATATTCTTCAAAGAATAAATTAACATAAAACATAAATAAATAATATGTAAAACAAGTTAACATAAAGTAAATTAACATAAATAAATAATAAAATTAACATAAAACAAAATAAATAAAAGATCAATTATTCCCTTTAGAGGTTATAAGGGAAATAAAATAAATGGCGAATTATTCTCTTTCAGGGTTATGAAGAAATTAACAATATCCAATTGAGTTGGACTAACAACGCCATAATTATTTTCGCCATAAACAAAACTTGTTTATATTTTCTTTCATTTATCATTCATGCTTATGGATAAAGTCCATAATACTTTGGCGTTTGACAAGTACGAGACCAATGGTTTGTATCATCGTATTGATAACATAAAGATTTTGATATGATATCTATCATTCTTGTCATCCTTATAATCCCACTTTCGGTGGATATAAACATTCTCAAAAGGATCATCTTATCCAAGTCTATTTTTTATGGCCTCAATCGCAACCACAATTGCTAATGTGGCATTTATTTTTCCGCTATAAAAATATCACATTCACTTCAGGGAATGTAGCAGAGGCTAATAGGTTTTTAAAACCTCATCAGTGATACTCTGGCACATAACTGAGTTTTATTCACTAAACATATAGTGAATTATCATGTTTGCATTCACATCAAGGAATGGAACAAATTCCAATAATCGCATGGAATAACATCATGCTTGCATTCACTTTAAAGAATGACATAAGTCCAATAATCGCATGGAATAAACATCATGCTTGCATTCACTTCAGGGAATGCCCAATCATTGATAATCGCATGGAATAAACATCATGCTTTGCATTCACTTCAGGAAATGCCTCCCATAAATTTTTTTTGGATCAAGACAAAATTTCAACACTTGATCTTGAGAGAAGTCTATAGTCGAGTTTTTCGACACATGAGAATTATTGCTTTCAAGCAAAATCACCTGATTTATCACACTTTAAAATTGTAGTTTAAAGAATAAAATAAAAGTAGAGTTTACCAATATTGATTTTCCTCTCAAGGCCGATGAAGACATAACAAATAATCGAGACAGGTTCTCATAATCTCTTTATATCGCGTCTCTTTCCAAGTCATTTAAATACATGTAAAACTTAAAACACGGTTAAAAACATCAACTCTCTTAAAGAAAATAAAACACCAATTCTCATAAATAAAAAGAGTATTGTAACTTTATGTTACCTTAATGTTGTTATAAACTCAATTAACATAGTGTCGATCATGAGTGGTTCATAATGAATAGAATTTCTCGAATATATAATCATCTCAAAAGCATTCGTTGAGTGAATTTTGTTAATGTTGACTTGAACCACGACCAACACATTTTGTATAATCTTTGAGTGCCTTCAAAATTCACAGTTTGCTCAAACCTTCAAAACATGCCACCATATTTTTTTATTAAAAAAATATCAAATTAAAATATCAAGATAAAGATAATGAATAATTAAAAAAAAAATTGCCGCAGAAAGGAACTCCGGTCCATCGATTATCATTCCGAATATCATTGAGAAATGGTATCTTGATCGAAGATTCAACTGTTTGATGGCTGAACTATTTTGGTATTAAACTCCCAGGTTTAACCGCATCCAAAAATTTCTTCATATATGCAATTCGCTGCAAAACAAAATTTATGTTGCACGCTAAATAATATTATAATTATTTAAACATGATATAAAATGCGAAAGAATGATAAATCCACCTAAAGATATTTTTTTTCTCAAAAAAAAAATAATTTTAAAAAATAAGGGAAAACAAAACTTATCTTCACTTTAACGTAGAATTGAATTTGTTTCGGTAACTCTTTTGGGATTCAAACGAAGAGCACCAAAATCTTTCGAGCGAACTTGTGCTGATAACGTGTTGTGAATAAAATAAAGAAGAACAAGAATAAGAACAAGAAGAACAAAGAGATGAAAGAAAGAGGGAGATTTGTATTATTTTCAAAATATAGAATTGTATACAATGCCTTCAATGAATCATCTATTTATAAGCATAAGAAGTACATAATACATTAAACTCTAATTAATAGAGATAATATTCATAATAATAAATAAATCAAACTCCTTAGATAAAGTTCTAATCATGATAGACATCCACATAGATAAATAATTAGAGCATAGTCGGGGGACTATTTATGTAGTTTACCCTTAATTTAATTAGTCTTAGAAACAAAGGTTAAAGCTAAATATCTAACTCAAAATTAATATTTTATCTGACAAAAAATTAATATTTTATAATTAATTGTTTAATTTAATCAAACTTAAAAATAAAGGGAAATCTGAGGTCATAAAATTTGAATTTTACAATTAATTATTTAATTATATGCATAAATTATTAGTTTTGATTTAATTTTCACATACCACTAACATTGTTATCTATATGGTATTATTTTTTGTTAAATCAAGTGAAAAATACTAATGTAACATTTTATTAAATTTAAAAGCAAATTAATCAGTTTAAATTATTTCCACACAGACAAAAACATACATTTTCGTCATTGTAGTAGTGGGAAATAATTTTAATCGACGGAAGTACTTTTTAATAATAATTTTTTTTATCAAATTGACAAAAAAAACTTTGGATATAAAAAAACACTATATATTCCAATAAAATGTGATTAAAATAGTAATTCCGTCAGTTTGATACAAAATTTTAATCTAACATGAAGAGAGCCCGATTTTGGAGAGATGGTTCCTTATGACCTCAAATAACCTAATTTTGAAAGTGAAAAGTGAAACGGTGAAAGTAATAGTATCAAACTGTTGGTCTTTCTTATCTCAATCGAGTGCGAACGTAACGAATATTATCTTTCGACGAAATGTACAAGAAAATAAAGGTGGTGGATGAGGGGATGATGGAGGAGCTTCTTCAGGACAAAAATCTGTTGAGATTGAGAATTTAGGGTTGCTGGACATTTGGATTTGTTCAATATGCATCCCCTAGGAAGCTTACGAAGAGCTTCTTTGGGTTTAAGTTTTGACTGTCATAGATAATAAACTCAGTTTCTTCCCCAACTTGACCTATACTGTCTATTTATCGGTTTAATCCGGGCTTCCGTCACTTGCACCGGTTTTCTTACAGTCATCGAATCTCCAGTTCTTGGGATTGTGCCACACTGGATAGGGCCATAGGCTAACAGTTATAACCTATCCGGATCGAGCAATGAAGAAAATTATTACTCGAAACAAATACTATGGCATTCATTTTGGACGAGCAAAACAGATTCTAGAGTTGGAGATAAAAGATTCTTGGCAATAACTAGATGCTCATTCATGTTTAAAACAAACAACTCACCAATAATAATATGCATCAATTCATGATCCCTTGAAGCCAAAATTTAACTGAAACAAAGCAGAGTTGAGAGCAAAGGTTCCTTTATCTCATCTTTTAGCTCTTTGATGACAGCTTTTCCTTGGTTTTCTGAATCTTCAAAACCTTCTTCACTATCTTCTGTTCTTCAACCAAAAAGGCCCTAATGATCCTGTATAAACAATGGAATTGAATTATTCATGAGCACAAAAGGAAAGAGAATTTGCTTCGTGTGTGAACTGGATATCGAAATTCATTAATTTATGAAGGCACACCTTTCCCTGACCGCACTACCAGATAACACACCACCATAGGGACGGTTCACAGTCCTCCTGTTCCTAGGTAGCCTAGACCTCTTGTATTCCGCGGGTCTCAAATGAGGAATCTGCACCAAAAGCAATATCGAATAAGTCGGAAAGACTCGTTACTACATGAAGCAGTCAGTCAACTAGCATAATCAGCACAGATTATAAGCAATAGTTAAAGTTGAACAAAGCCAAAAAGAATTCAGCACCCTGAAAACAATAGAATCACACCATTCTGAAAGGAATGAGAAAAACCAAGTTTCAAATTTTAAAAATGAACATACCCCTTGGATTCGTTTGCCAGTAACAGGGCATTTGGGTCCGCTAGCTCTCTTCTTAGTTGTCTGGTAGACAAGTTTCCCACCTTCGAAATCAAACCAATTTCAACAAAAATGAAATGAATCCAGCGCTATACAAATAAACCATTGAAGGAGTATCGATTTACCCGGAGTTTTGACGACCCGGTGCTGGTTGGACTTGGTGGCGTAGCTATGGCGCGTCCGGTACGTCAGCCGCTGAACCATTTTTCTTCGTCAGCTTTCTCTCTGTGGATGGAGGCGGAGACCAAAAGGGGTTTTGGTTTCAGTGAAAATAGCAAATTAAAGCTTTGGGATTCAATGACAAATGATGCCCTAAATCTGACGGCTATTCTATCTTTTCTTTAACGGTTGAGATTTTGTATCGTTAGCTACTCTATTATTTATTGGGTAAAGTACACAAATGGTCACTAAACTATCTATAAAATTAGAAAATGGTCATCAAACTTTCAAATGTTACATAATGGGCATTAAACTTTAGTTTTTGTTACAAAATGGTCACTGAGCCGTTAACCGTCATTAATTGGGTGGCATGACAGTTATAGAAATTTGAATGATATAACATTTAATCCTTCATATTGACACATTTAATTAATTTATTCCTAATTTAACTCTCATTATTGATATCTAAATTAATTGAATGTGTAAATATTGAGGATTAAATATGTTATAGTACAAATTTTTGTAATTGTCACGTCTCCCAATTAACGACAATTAACGAACTAGTGACCATTTTGTAATACAATTAAAGTTTAATGATCATTATGTAATTTTAAAAAGTTTGATGACCATTTTGTATTTTTAGAGATAGTTTAGTAACCATTTGTGTGCTTTACCCTTATTTATTTATGGGCAAACTACATTAATGACTGCTTAAGTATGGAGAAATGTTGGCTTGACCGCCAATCTATTACATAGTTAAGTGACTTAATTGACAAAATTAATATATTGGTGGTTAAATTAGAATCCATCCCTTAATTAAGTAACTGTAGAAATGGTTTAAACAGGTTGGTTGTTGGGCAATGGAATTGCTGAGCTTTTTTTTTTTTGTAATTGGGCCTTAAATGGTTCGGATAAAAATATGGTGGCTACAAACATTAATCGAACATGAATAGGCTTAAAAATAAACAAACGGACATTAACATAAATTTATATTATAACCATTAGTTTTAAATAAACAAACATGATTTAAACACAAATAAACAAACATCAACATAAATTTATTAGCTCAAACTCAGTTTATTTGCCACGTTAATATATATTTTTTAATGTTCTTGAGTTAAGTTTTATTTACTTAAACCTTTAGATCTTTTTTTCAAAGAAAATGAAAAGATAAAGCTTGGGTATGTTATATTCCACCATTTAACTATCAATATATTATTAAAATATTGAAATAAAAAACAATTAGAATTTAAAATTAAAATTAATAAACCTAAACTATTGTTATCTTTCTTGGTTGGGTTGGGCCTAACTCAAGCTTGAAATCCATATATTTTATCCATTAGAATTTATCCCGTTTCTTTAAACTATCAAACCAATGTATGAATCACGGTGTCTCCACCTATCTATTCAACGATCTAAGTGGAGACTAATCTCGTCGTGTTGGATAGGACCACAAAGATAACAAACTTCATCCATCAAGTATCTAGGCTGCTACATTTTCAAGGATTCGAAACTGAAACCTTAGTTAAGCTGAAACAACTTGTTTCAATTTATTCAAGCACGTGATGGTTAATTTATTTTTAATTAATAGATTCTATTCGATTGTATAAATTATATTTTGCCAACTAAATATACCTAGAATGTAATTATTATCAAATAATTTCAAAAGAAAACAAACTTATCAAATTTTAAAATAGAATTCTTTTTGTTACCCTCGATTTGTCAAGGCTTTATTTAGTTCTTATTGATCGCTCTAAGGACTGCGAATAGCAAAACAACAAAAACAAAGCTCAAGTTGAGCTTTATAATTGAACAATGAAGTGAACAACTAGTTATGAGTTGGACCCTATTAGTTTGCATCATTCATGAACATACACATGTGACCAGGAATGCAATTGGCAACCTTTTAAGCCATCATACGATGTAACATGTCAAGCTTTTGCAATAAATGAGATTTCATTAATTTAGGGAAGTTGTTTCTCTAACTTGGTATTTCTACAAAGAAAAGTACAATTCCTGTATTATTTTTTTTATTTTCTGAAACAACAAGTACATAGTCCATGACTAATGTTGTCTATAGACACTTGTTAAGTGGACCCTAAGTAACATGATTCATTAATGTAAATTAGGAAGGTTTTACTTGAAAAATAAATTAGGTAGATTTTATAATCTAGTTGAATAATTTAAAATTGTACCCCAAATTATGATTTATATTCTGGATTGGTCTCCCAAACTTTTAAATATTTTAATTCCACCCCAAACTATGACATTTGTTTAAAATTGGACCCCACACTTTTGAACGTTCTAATTTCATACTCAAATTACTGTTAGATCATATTATTACATAATACACATCAATGTATACATGACAATTAATAATTTTTACAATAGTTTTTTTTAACATGGGATATGATTAGCATACACTTATAATTTGGAGATGAAATTAGAGCTTTTAAAAGTTTAAAAATTAATTTAGAATAAGAGTCGTATTTTCTTCTTAAATTCTCATGTCCACATATATACATGTCTATATAAAAATATATGTTTAATTGGTATTATTGTTATTAATATATTGGCGGACAGAGATCCACTAATTAGCCTAGTGGCTAAAGATGCTCATCTTATTTCTTGTATGAGTTCGAATAATATCTCTATTTAATAAAAGAAAAATATTAGCGGACATAAATTTGACTTTGTATGATATATTAAGCATTCAAATGAAGCTATTAAGTAAGCATTAATATTATTAGTTAACAGCTTTCCTTAATTATTGAAACGACTTTGAATTATTCATGTTTTGGGAAATGAGACTATAATTTGATTTGTAGAACACCGGTGGGTTTTTTCAAGAGTTGGACTAGGAAGTAAAGAACAAGTCGTCACTTTTATTTCTTACAAAGTCAGCTGAAGATATTGTCCAGCTGCCATTACACAACGTTTTCAAATACAAATCCCATAACAACGTCACCACAACCACCGGCGGATGTAGATTACATCACCACCCTAAAAACTTAAATTTCTTTTATTGATTATTTATTTTATCGAGTGTACTTATTCTGAAATTTTATTATGCTCAACTTATAAATATAAATTTTTTTTATTAGTTATCTATTATACCAATTTACGTACAAAAAAATTTATGTTGAGGTTAGTTCAAGTGGTAAGCAGCTTGGTATCGCTTAAGCAAGTATTGAGTTCAAGGCGTTGTGTATGCAGAAAATCCTCGCTAGAAGACTCACCCACCAAAAGCCAGGTGTGCGACACGAGTCAGTCCGGATTAATCAGGGCTAAACCCTGGAGACCGGAGTGCAACCAAAACAAATATGTGTCCACCCTAAAAAAATCTGGATTCGCCACTGACCACAATATATATTACTGTTTCCTTCAACTCTTGATTTAGTATCATATTATTTAATAAAAAAGGTTAATGATTTATTTGGTATTTAAAGTATACCATTACCGAAAGTTTCTTTTTTCAGATTAGGACTTTAAAGCATTTTCATTAAACGATTCAGTCCTTGTTCACTTAAAAAACTAACGAAATTTCCAACCAATTAAAACACGTTACATGGCTTCTTTTATATTCTTATGTTAATAATTGATTTGGTCCCTCAAATACATCATTTTCCCACTTTAGTCCTTATAAGTTGTTATTAAAATTCATTGTTTAGATTTTAAAATGGTCGTTTCTTGTATGTATCATGTGTTATTATTAAATTGTTTTTGGTATTAAGTTGTGTTTTTATATCTATTTTTAAATGGAATTAAATTGTGTGTTTTTTTTATCATGTAGTAAACGGCATAAACTTACTCATGTTTGCATGGGCGGAACTATGATGATTATTGGAAGGGCTGAAATTAGGATGGAAGGATGGGAAGGGTCAAATTGTTTATCTTTGAAATTAAAAAAGCTTTGAAAATAACTATAAAAAATAGAGGGTTAAAATTTAATTCCACTAATTTTAAAATTAACATGTCCTAAAAAGTAATTAAATTGAAAAAGTTGACAAAACTTAATTATGGGGTCTTAAAAAATAAACATTTTTTTGGAGTAGACTAAAATTTAATTTTAATAGTTTAAAATATAATTAAACCAAGACTAAGTTTTTGTCATAAATATTCGAAAAAATAGACATAATCACTAATATTGTCGATTTGATACATCAAATTCAAAATCACTCAAACATCAACTCTCTCTCTCTTTCTCTCGTTATCGGGAAATTAAATGAATATTTTTTTTTTTGAAAATTATCTAGAAAAACAACCCCCAGTCAAGACTATGTAGAAAAATACCCCTTTTAGTCCACATATGTCATTCTCGCACTTACCTAAAAGCGAGTTTCAAACTCTCATTTAGCTAAAAGTGAGTTCTTTGTAAAAGAAAATGGTAAAATAATTTATTTTTTTCTTACATACCCACTCAACACGAAATTCGCGCTTAGCTAAGCGCAAGTTCAAAACTCACTTTTTTAAGAATAAATTTGATCTACGTGAACTGAAAGGGAATATTTTCTACATAATTTTAATCAAGGCTTATTTTTCTATATAATTCCCAAAAAAGTAGTCATTTAATTTTACCCTTGTTATCGGTGTAATGAAATAGCAATGTGATCTGTTAAAAAACTGTCTAATATATTTATTTTGTTCTGGAACTGTAACTAAATAATATCGAAGGTTTGACATTTGCAATCTAAAGGTAAGCCTAAAAGTAACTTTAAGTATTAAAATAAAAAGTTCGTATACTTTAAGTACTAATATGATAAATAAGAGTAAAAGTAATGATGATCTGATCAAGACAGTCATTCAACACCTCATACTCTCCCCCTAGATTAAACCGCATTGAATTATTTGTCTGCCAAGTGGGACCCCTTTTATTTCAACACGTGCCGACCACTGATTCGGTTTCAGGCTTGGACGTGATCTGATCTGCGGAGAAAATTGATTTTGTCTTGATAACATTTAAAAGGGTAAATTACAAATTCACGACTGAACTTTTTTCTCACTCTCATTTCGTTCACTAAGTCTTTAAATTGCTCTTGTTTTAATCAATCTACCATGACATGGATTATTTTATTAGTTTTTTTATTATTATGAAATAAATTATTTTATTATTACATGATATATTTTATTAACAGTTAATGTCACATAATATTTAAAATAAAATTTATAAACCCTAAATTTCAATCTCAACTCCCAAATCTAAACCTTCACTGGTGACCCCATTAGAACAGTTATTGCACTTTCTATATCTTAATAATTTGAGGGGGGGGGGGTCATTAGGAAGGTAAACACTATACACATATTAACAAAATCTATGCTTTGATGTAATATTATTCCATTTACAACTTAAAATGTTATACAATTTAAATGTTATACATATCGATAACAATTTAAATTAATCAACTTTAACCCGTTTTTATAAGTTGTCGTTCTTTAGATTAACACCGCACATGTTTCTACCGCCCAAAATTAAACGAAACTAGTGATAGTGGGCCCTCACCTATATTTTATTGTTTTAGGCCCAATCATAGGGCATTTGTGGTGGTATTTATATAGACTATAGTATTTATCAAGATTTGTTATTTTTATATATTTTTGGTGCAATTTATATATTTATCCCAATATTTTTTTATTGTTATTATTTATCTAATGTTTTTACTTCTCAGATTATATTAATTTTATATTTTTTATTAGAAATATCTACTACTATATCTTTTATAAAAGTAGTTTAACAACCACCGTTGGTTTGGCTCAATCTTTCGGCCGCCGACGATTAAATTCTATGGGAGAAGTCAATCCATCGACTATACTTCTAGTGATATTATTTTTAGGAATCTTATTTTTGTTTTTATATTTTTATCCATATCTTCAATAACTATATCAGTCCTCATTCGTCTGACAGATCATCATCATAATCCTCACTCGTCTGACAGGTCATCATCATAATGTCAAAATTTTTTAGAGTTTTTAAAATCGACAACGTCCATTACCTTAATTTTTTCTCTCGATGATTAATATTAATTAATTGATTAATTAACACAAAAAATCTTTATATTAATGGAATAATGGTAAACTAATAACTACAAAATCAGAAAATATAGATATGTCGATGGAGTCGTGCAATTTTATTTCTTTATTAAAATTTGATTGGTTGACTCAATTCAATTTGAAACCGTTCGTTTTGTGTTTAAACTATTGGAAAAAGTTTTTTTTTCTTTTAAATTTTATAATTAAATTTAAATACTCCTTTTTACTTATTAAATAGAAATCATGAATAAAACAGTTTGAGTTGAATTCAGTTGAAACTACCGAGGACATTTTTTTAAAATAAATATAAGTTCAAATTTTATTGAAGGTCCCTGATTTATGCATTTTTAGTGGATTTAGTCCATTTTTTTCTAGCATCTCTATGTTTTGAGATGGGGTTTTGCAGTCGTGAGACCAAGATTTTTCTATTAATTTCATCAAATAATTGTACGCGACTTATTTTTTTTTTAAAAAAATATGTGATATGATATGGTGTTGATGCTTTTGTAGTACTTCCCCTCCTTTTAAGAGTTAGATTTGTCGTCGTCTCTTCAGTTAGATGTTATTTGATTATTTTTTTTTTATTTTTTTTTTATTTTGAACTCTTGATTTAATTTTTTCGTATTAATAAATGCTCGCAATCACCCATATAAATCATACTTGAATTGTGATAAAGTTGGTTATCAACATGTCCTCATGCTCTAATATTATATTAGTATATATTGATGATGCCTACCATTCACAAAATGTTATTGTATGTATCTTTTATTCACATAATTGTTTAGTTGATTTTTTAACTCCTTTATTGTATCAACTTTTTTATTTATTTTTTTTAATAAATCTTAAACCTATTCCTAATCTTATTTAAAGGGGATTGGACTCTAAGAGAAAGAAGATGTGAGCTTCTAATGGGTCTACAACCCATGACATAAAGTAATATAAGAGAACAAAAATGAATAATTTGATCAACTAACTAGATAATATAAGAGAGCTCCTATTGGTTATCTCCTCTTTATTTATTCAATAAAACTAGGTAATATTATTTTTTAAAAATATAACAATTTTATATTTTTTTATCTTTTACAAAAATAATTACTTTATTCACAATGCCAAAATTTAAACATCTGGCATTGCTTAAAAAATTTAGTATCTCACTCTACTAGATCAACTGATTGTTAGTAATGATATTAATTTTTTATACCACATCAAATTATTTACAAAAATAAAAAAATACATTCAATGAGGAAAAAAAAGACAAACAAATTAAATTATAAGAGATGGACCATAAAAACAGATTTTTATAACCTCATTTATAAATAAAAGGAGAGAATTTAAATAACAAAAACAACTCGATACCAAACCGACTCATAAACAGCTTTAATACAAATGAAAGCTCCTTCAAAAATTATTGTTTGTAATTACTCTCCCTTAAATGTAAATGATGTACATTACAAGTGTCATTTAGAGCCATGCATTGCCAATGCCCACAATGCCCATGTGTGATATCTTTATTCTTGACATTTGGTACAAAGCTTTTTAATTGCAATTTAAGCTTGATTTATTGCTTTGCTCGACGTGTATAACTAATTGAAAACGATCATTTACAACTGATTTTTCTAGATTGGGTGTTGAATCATTGTGACATGTTTTTTTTCTTAATTTTGGTATGCTTTTTGTCTTCATTTTAACTGTCTTGGTCATTTTTTATTTTTTTTTATATTTTTGATAGTTAAATTTAACATCGCTTCGACTGATCAAGGTTTATTTGCTTATCATGCTGATTTTTCATGCTTTGGACCCTCGAGCTAATTTTGGATATGTGCTCACAATCATTGTTTTTTGTTCGCGATTGAGCTGTTGTATTGGTCGTTTCGTCAACGTGTCTTGATTGTTATATGCATTTTTATGTTAGCATTGATGGTTTTTATCTTTCATCGTGGATTAATAGTTTTGTTTGTATCTATTTATTGTTTAAGTCTTTTGATTAAGTTCTTAACTTTTTTCTTGTATAGTCCTTTTATGATCTTAAATAACTAATTTCTTGTTTCAATGATTTTTTAAAAAAGTTCAAATTATATGTTTAGTTTACTTTTATAGTTATAGACCTTCATTGTAATTTTAGATATTTACTCTTTTAATAAAACTAACTGCTTTTTATAGAAAATATAATACTACACATAATTGAAGTATCAAATAATGTTTCGAAACATTTTATAAACATGTTCATCTAGTAGGAACTTGAGAAAACCTGCTTAATCCATCACAAAAACCAAACAAATGATTATTTCCATATATATATATGATGCTGATTTCAAAAATGTCGTTATAAGATTGAAAAACGCCGTTAAAAGCTTGTGTTGTTGTAGTGTTTGTTTTCTTTCTTCAGTTCCTTAATTGTTATTTTCATGCGGAAAGAACATTGATTCCAAGAAATTGGAACTTATAGTAATCAAATCATTTCAATGACTCATCATGCAAAAATTAAAGCAATGACATCCTATCTAAATTACTATTATTGAGGTATAATTATTAATTAGGTAGTAGATAATCAATCTTCTTAATAAAAAATCGGTGACGACTCATTTTAAAAGAATTAAAAAGTCGTCATCAATTACTATTTTGGAGTTAATTATTGTTTTTAAAAATATTTATTAAAATGACTTAAGTAAATAATTTTTCGCTTCTATTAGCTCGTATAAGGATAGACACTATTGATAATAATTTTTTTTTTAAAAAGATTGACAATAATTTTTTGATCCATCGAAGATTGAATCCATACCTCTTCGCTTTTCACTTGCCATTTTCTTACAGCATTAATTAATTTATAGAAAGTATTCATGTGTGTAAGGTGGCAATGTCGTTTTTTTTTTGGGTTGTAATACTTTGACGATAGTAAATTTGTAAGGTGACAATTTCTCATATTAATAAAGATCGGGTATTCTTTTTCCCTTTCGCTAAATAGATTGGAATTTTTTCTTCACATATTTATGAGTGCACTTTTAACGAGGCTCAAATTTTTATTAAAAATGTGTAACTTTTTCATCAAAACAATAAATATTTCCAAATTGAGATGTATGGGGTGTGATTAATTATTTTTTTCTTCAATTTCTCATCAGTTTCAAATGCATGAACTTGATGGTCTTGCATATTTCACAGGTGTGAAGGCAAGAAAAGAAAGTAAAAAGGACAGGTGGCCAGGGCTGCTAAGATAAGAAATGATGAGGTTATATTTGAGCCACTCAATTATTAAAAATTATATTTGTGTCACTCAATTATGAGTAAAATTACATTTACGTCACCCAATTATTAAATGTTATATTTGGGTCACCCTTCATATTTTAAAAAAAATAATAATTGTCATTTTTTCTTCCAAATCACTTGTATATCATCGTTAACACTAGATTACTTCATTTGAAATCATTAATTAATCTAATACACAAATTGATATATATATATATATTAAGTATGAAGGGTGAACCAAATGTAACATTACCCATAATTGAGTGACCCAAGTGTAACTTTTAATAATTGGGTGACCCAAATATAACCTTACCCATAATTGAATGACCCAAATGTAATCTTTCCTATAATTGAGTGATCTCTATTGTAGTTTACCCTTCTAGAAATCCCATTTGTTGTACTTGTTCTTTGTCTTGTAGTGTTCTCAATATCATAAAAAAGTTCACAAGCAAATTCGATTTTATTTTATTAATTTCTATTTAAACCATTAAATATATAGACAAAAATACCTGTAATTTAATTTTTAAAATAAAGGACAGAGAAACCTAAACGTTTCAAATAAAAAAAAATCAATTTTAAAGATATTATTCAATCTCAATTTCATCATTGCCAGTGTCAGCATATGCATGTGACATGGGAGGGTAGATTTCAGCCACCCCGCCCAATAAATACTCACTCCTTTAGTAAGAAATAGTCAAAATGTTTGTTTAAGAATACATTTTGGCATCAAGTTTTCGACATCGTTTTGCTTTTGCTTTCAACATTATTTCCCCTAATTAATGTCCCATAATTAAAATGTTTATGTGGAAATTATGATGGCTTAAGATTGAAAGACCATCGTTTTCCTTCTTTTCACAACCTTCTAAAGCAGTGTTCAACTTGCAAGTGTATGTATGGGCATTAAAAGATAGATTTTCAGTTAGGGTTTTAACTTTTATGTTATTTTCTTTTTGTTCACATTCCTTTGAAATTTGTAATTTGTTTGGTCACTAATTATTACAAGACGTGGCACAAAAACCCAAATTTAGGGTTGTGTCACAACTCACAAGTCACCTAATCTTATCACTTTAGCCAAAACCCTAAGCTTTCATACCCAGATATGTTCGAATGTCTTTATAGCCTATATATGCCATAGTTTCAAAGGTCGGTAAAATACGAGATTCATATGGGTTCATACTTGTAAACGGTGGACTCTTGTATAAATTTTAAATGTCATTATATAGTTGCATTATATTTTAAAATTAATTGTAGCTGAAGTAAACAATGTCGTGTCTAGGGATGTAAAAACAAGTCAGAACCTGGAAACCCGACTGAAACCTGCTCGAGTCAGAACCTGATTTGACCCGAGGTTTTGATGACCCGAACCCGATCTGTAACCGACTGTTGTTGATCCGAACCCGAATTTGACATGTTACTGTAGTAACTGAACCCGATCTGCGTCCGACTGAAAACGACCCGAACCCGAATTTGACCTGTTAATTTGGACCTGAAACCCGACCTGCGTCCGACTGAAACGAACCCGAACCCGAAGCCGACCTGGAAAATAACCGAATTTACCCGACTGATTTGACCCGATATCCGATTTTACCCGACCTGAAATGAACCCGACCTGAAATGGACCCGACCTGTTTTGAACCCGACATGCTTTAAACCCGACCTGTTAAGTGACCCGACCTGTTGTTGACCTGAACTGAAATTAACCCGAAATCTATGACATGATGAATTAAAAAAATTTAGAAGTTGATATACCATATACATATATAATGTATATACATATACACCTACATATATTGATGTACATGATGTATATGCGCGTATACATATATATATATATATATATTAAGTACTAAAGTTAAAAAAAGAATAAGTAATTGATAATTTATGAACTACAAAAATTAAATGAAGAGTTGTTTTTAATTTTTAAGTTTTCTCATTAACTTGAATAAAATTGTAGACTTACAAATTATAAAAAAATAAATAACAGTTGTATAAGTCTTTACCGTTAATTTATGCATTTGGATTGATTAATGATGCTCATATTTTTCCTATCTTGTATGGATTTGAATCCCAATATGAAAATGTAATACCTCTTATTTAATCAATAAATATTTAAATCAAAGCTTCATGTGTATAATTGAACTAAATTAAAGTTTCAACTTTCATGTGTACAATTACATGTTTACATTCAAATAAAAAATTTGTGTATAATTATTTTAAACCAAAACTAATAATAATAATAATAATAATAATAATAATAATAATAATAATAATAATAATAATAATAATAATAATAATAATATCCAAATTGAATTAACTTATTAAACTTAAGATCTAATTGAGCTAAATTAAAACCTATAAACATAAATTACTTTAAATTTGGACTCAATTAAATTAAATTAAAATTTAAAAGTACAAATTTAGGACTTAATGAAAATATCTAAAATCAAAAGGGCTAAGGAAATAATTTCCCCTAACCTGAAAAATAACCGGCTCTTTCTCCCGCCCTTCCATTTCAATTAAGAAAAAGGGGGAAAACATGATAATTGGTTAGGGAAAAAAAGGGGGGAAGCCACCACAATTCAATTAGAAAAAAGAGAAAAAAAAACATAGTTAAAAAAGAGAGGGAAACAGATAGAATATGGAGGGAAAAAAACCTCCTATTTTTTTAGAAGAGTTTAATTACCTTTTAAGTTTTATTGTGTTAAAATATTCTATTTTAGTCCTAATATTTATTTTTAATTTTTTGTTTAATTCAATTTAGTCACAAATATCCTTACGATATGGACTTCGGATATAGCAATCCCCTCCATAAAGTGATATTTAATCATTAAAAATTTACTTTTAGTCAAATTTGGCCCATATTTCTTTCTAATTTTTATAATTTAGTCTAATAATTTCAATATGCTAATATTTTTGTTTATTTTAGTTCATAAGATTTATTTTTTAGCCAAAATTGACTCATTTATTTCTATGGTAAAATTGTGAAATTGGTCATTATACTCAAATTTCTTCACTTTCAAATTGTCAAATTAGTCCCTAATTTCGATTTTATGCTATATATTTATGGTAAAATTGTAAAATTGGTCACTAGACTCTCAAACTTCTCTACTTTTAAATTGTCAAATTGATCCCTAATTTCAATTTTAGACTATATTTTATGGTAAAATTGGTCCCTAATTTTGGTTTATGACTTATGTTTTAGACTTTAATGTTAATGGTTTAGGGTTTATGGCGTAGTTTAAGATTACTAGTTTATGAGATTAATTTCCATGGTTTAAGGTTTTATAGTTTATGATTTAGTGTTTAATGTTAATGGTTCAGAGTTTATGGCATAATTTAGGATTATTATTTTATGACATTAATTTCCATGGTTTAAGGTTTATAGTTTATGGTTTAGTGTTTAGTATTAATCGTTTAAGATTATTGATTTATGAGATTAATTTGTATGGTTTAAGGTTTATGGTATATCTTAGTGTATGAGATTATTTTCAATTGTTATATAGTCTATAGCATATAATATATATATATATATATATATATATATATATATATATAACATATCATACACGATGATATTATTATTAATTTATTACCATAGTCTATATTAATGTATGAACTCTAAACCCTAAACTCTAATGTATGTAAGTATGTATAAATATACCTATCAATGTATGAACCCTAAACCCTTAATGAATTTTCTCTTAACCCAAACCCTAAAACCATAAACATAAACCCTAATATATGTAAATATGTATGTATGTATGTATTTATGAATATATGAACCCTAAACCCTAAACCATACACCCTAAACCCTAAATCATAATATATGCAAGTATGTATGTATCTATCAATTATAAACCCTAAACCATTAATAAATTTCCCCTAAACCCTAAACGCTTTAAATCATAAATCATAAACCCTAAATCGTCTAATGTTTTATAATTTTAATTTGATATTTCTGTTCATTATAGCCCTTAAATCTTCATTTCTATTCTAAATTGACCCCTACTAATTGTTTTTTTAATTAGTCCAATAATATATAATTTTACTTTGACATTTTGTTCATTCTAGTTCCTAAACTTTATTTGTATTCTAAATTGACCACTTTTTATTTTTTTAAGTAGTCCGATGTTTTATAATTTTAATTTGATATTTTGTTCATTCTAGTCCCCTAAACTTTAGTTTAATTCCAAATTGACCCATATTTATTTATTATTTTTTTAATTCGTCCGATGTTTTATAATTTTAATTTGGTACTTTGTTCATTCTAGTCCCTTAACTTTATTTCAATTCCAAATTTACCCCTACTCATTGTTTTTTTAATCCGTCCAATGTTTTATAATTTTAATTTGATATTTTCATCATTCTAGACCCTAAAACTTTATTTTTATTCCAAATTGACCCACATTTATTTTTTAAATTTGTCCAATGTTTTATTATTTTAATTTAATATTTTCTTCATTCTAGTCCCTTAACTTTATTTTAATTCCATATTAACCCATATATATATTTTAATTCATCATGTTTTATAATTTTAATTTGAAATTTTGTTCATTCTAGACCCTAAAACTTTATTTTTATTCTAAATTGACCTCCACTTATTGTTTTTTTAATTACTCTAATTTTTATACTTTTAATTTGATATTTTTGTTCATTATAGTCCCCAAAACTTTATTTTTATTCCAAAATGACCCATTTTCCCTGTTTTCTTTTAAATTTGTCTAATGTTTTATAATTTTAATTTGATATTTTTGTTCATTATAATCCGTGAAACTTTATTTTTAATCCAAATTGACCCATTTTCAGTCCAAATTGACTCATTTTCATTATTTTTTAATTACTCCAGTGTTTTATAATTTTAATTTGACATGACTTTAAATAATTAACTCAAAATCAATGACGATTGACGAAGGTCAACCTAAAGTCTATCGACTACTTATACAGTTGTATCGAACTCAAACTCAATATGAATTCCAATCCCGAAAATACCCTGACCTGAATTACCCGACCTGAAACTACCCGACCTGAAATTACCCGACCTGAAATGCACCCGACCTGAAATGCAACCGACCTGAAATGAACCCGACCTGAAATGAACCCGACCTGAAATGGACCCGACCTGAAATGAACCCGACCTGAAACGAACCCGACCTTAAATGGACCCGAACTGAAATGGACCCGACCTGAAGTGTATCCGAACCCGAATTAACCTGCCAATTATCTGCTTCGGACCCGACCTGTTTTGACCCGACCTGAAATGGACCCGACCTGAAATGGACCCGACCTGAAATGGACCCGACCTAAAATGGACCCGACCTGAGATGGACCCGACCTGAAATGGACCCGCACCCGACCCGAGTCGAGTCAAAACAGAAAAATGACCTGAAATGACCTGTATCCGATTTTACCCGACCTGACAATACCCGACCTGAAACCCGTCCGGTTACCTGTTTTTACATCCCTAGTCGTGTCAATTCATATTATGGTTTTACATGGGATGTTCAAAAAGTTTATGCGTTTTTTTTAAATATTATAGATAGAAGTACAAATACATTCACATTGTTTCACCTCGACTGTGGGACAAATGGTTTAGCAGATGCGTTAGCAAAAGGAGAGGTAAATCGTTTGTCTTGGTTTCTGGTCATGATGTAGCTCTCTGCTCTCTGCACGGTTCTCCCTACTGCAGCTCGGAACGAGCCCAATTGGTGTGCGGGGTTGCTTGCACAGCATCAATGTCTTTGATTCGGAGCGCCCTTGAAGCCTGGTTGTTGGTCGTGAGTTATAGTGCGTGGGGCAATAGAGCTTTCATGGCTTTGCTTTGTAGTGTTCTATTTATGTATTGCTTGTTTTGGTGTTTGGTCCAATCGTTTTCGATTTTGCTCGTTTGGTTTCTTCATTTATCACCAAGTACTTTTCTCCTCTACTAAGGGCTAGAGAAGTTTTTAATGAGACTCCTAATAATATTTATATAATTTTCTCAATCATACTTGATGATAAAAAAATATCAAACCATAGATTTGAGATTTAAAAATTAAAAGGACCGCGTCTTACTTGTATAATTTTAAAATTGAAAAGGACACAAGAAATATTTCAGGCAAAAAACGGTAAATAAACTCTTATTTTTCCTACTTTCAATTTTTTTTAATATAGATTACATGGTAGTATATGTTCATATTTTGTCTTAAGGCTTATATTATAAATAAGTACTTAAAGTATATCAACTTTTTCATTTATGTACCTAAAATATTTTTTAGTAAAAATAAGTACCTAAAGTATATTTTTTGTGATATAAACACACACCTTAGAAACTAAAGCTGATACAGCTAGTTAGTTCCTACATTCAAAACTAAAGAACCTGAATACTAAATGTGATTATTATATCATTAAATCTGGCCGTCAATTTAGTAAAATATCAACCGTTCACCATAAAAATGTGTTCCGTTCATGTAGAGAAGGACATTTTACTCCACCCGGTCGTGTTCCTTTTCGACCCAATCGATCTGGTCGAATTTTTTTTTCGTAAAAAATTAGGTTTGGTTCGAATTCTTTTAAAGGTGAAGTCGAGTCGGGTTCGAGTTTAGAGAAAAAAAAATTTTGATCAAACTTGATCCGAGATAATTTTTTCTCTATTTTTTAGGGATATTTGTACTAATGCCCTCTCTTTATATATTTTTTTACAATTAGGTTCTTAAAATTGATTTTTATTTACAATTTGGCTCCTAAAATTATTTTTTCACAATTACGTCTCTAAAATTATTTTTTTACAATTAGATCCCCTAATATTGAAATTGTTTTTATAAATCAGGTCGGGTTGAGGTATATAATTTTCGAGTTGGGAGGGTTGAACTTTTTTAAAGGATAGGACCAGATCGAGTTGATTCGAGTTTAGGGTAATTATTTTCGAGTCGAATTCGGGTCGGCAAAAAACCTGAATTGAACCCGATCGTGCCCATCTCTAATGTTACGCATGGATACATATCTTCTTTTAATAATTTTTTATTAAGCATTCGATTAAATAATAAAAGTAATTTTAAATTAAATTTGTTTTAAATAGTAATTATTTTTTATGTTTTAATGATATTATTTTGTTGTATTATAATTTTTAGTTATCATCAAAATTAAGTTTATGATAAAAGTTTTAAAATGGATGACGGGTATTAATTTAAATCGAGTTAAATTCGAAAATCATTTTAAATACATGTTTCAAAACTAAAAAAAAAAATCCTTTTAAACCTGTTGAGTGCGGATGTCAAATGGACTTCAAAAAGATTGTAATGTAAAGCAAATGGTATGTAGAATGTGAGTTATTTAATCACACTATAAATTTGTGTGAATAATAAATTTATTTTAATTTATATATTAAGGAGAAAAGTGTTTAATAATTCTTATATCTGATACTCTAAACAGAAAATACTGCTTTTAACAGCTTATTTAGTTTTAGAGGAACTATTGCAATCATTTACTTATCAAATAATTAAATTAATAAATTTGACTGGTTAAAATTTTAAAAATAATTTAGTTCTCTCATTATTTTAGTTCAAAACGTTATTTATCATACATAATTTCTCTTGCTCTACTTTATTATTATTATTGTTTTGTTTCCATAGAAAGAGGGAAAAGGGTATCTGCAAATACATGCATGATAGATAAATATCGAAAATGGTCATAAATTACTGGTATCCCTTTGAAGACAAACGTCAAGCTCTCATTTTCAAATCATTTTCCATGTATTCAATGAAAGAGGCAAAAACCTAAGCGAATGCTTTACCCTTCTTTATATTTGTATGTCTTAGGGGTTATTTTATCATTATAGTAATCTCAAATTAACAATTGTTGTATCTTCTTTTTAATTGTATATTTTAGTCTTCGTAATTTTCCAAAATCATGAATGTTGAAAAAATTTCAATTTTATCAATTTAACTTTTGAACTCTTGAATTATATCAATTTCTTCCTTTGACCGTCGTTGACTGGCATAGCTATTAAATTATGTGCAAGTGGTCGCTATCTGCTTCCACATTAGTTGTTATTGTCAACTGTATTATTGTGCCAATGATAGCAAGTTAATTTTGACGACGTAATAATACGAATGAAAAAATCAACGTTAATTGTACTGCAACATCATCAAAATTGACTCATCATCATCATTATCATCTTATTAGGGAACATTAATGTGTTAAATCAAATGACATGTGGATATGCTAACTTAGACGTTGTTAATTATTTAACAAATGAGTGTTAGACGTCTGCAATTCAAGAATTCGCGTTCGTTTAAATTTTTAATGTTATGTTCGTGTTCATTTGTTTATTTTTGAAGGTGTTCGTGTTCGTTTGTTTAGCGTTCTCGAATATATTCGTTTTACATTAACGAACATGTTCATTTAACGTTTGTAAGCATGTTCGTTTTATGTTAGAGAACTTGTTCGTTTAACATTGTGAGCATGTTTGTTTGACGTTCGCGAAAATATTCGTTTAACGTTCATGAATATGTTCGTTTATATGTTTGTCAAAATAGTGAATTTACGATACTTTTCCTTAAGTTCCTCAGGTTTTACAGTTTGGACTCCAAAATTCACTCTATGATCAATTTAGTTCATACATTTGTTAGTTCCTAATCCCAATTTCTTAATGAGAGAAAGTGAGACGACTGCCTTTATAAACATTCTTAACAGTAATACCTAATCAATTTGGGATTTCCCACTCCACATTACCAAGAATCAAAATTAAGTTTATACAATGTTGTCAAATTTCAATACGTTGACTATAAAAGATATTATTTCAAAGATTTTCAAATGATATCCCAAAAATTATTATTTATAGTTAACAAGATTTCCACAAAAGAAATGTGTTTGTCTAATAAAAACGGCATTAATGTGGCAGAAAATTAAATAAAATGATGTGTATTGCTAGTTGCTTGCTACTTGTCTACACATTTAATTAGGGTTTTAGTCTATCAATTCCACAACTTACTTTATCTTAGCCAATCATCTTCCAAGAGTATTTATAAGCCATTAGGATAATATGTGCCCATATTATATATGGGACACAATCAATTTTCTTCATTTTGAATTTTCTTCATGTTCATTATTGACATATCGTTCAAGTTGAAACAAATTAACGATTAAAAATGAAAATATTCATGTTTTCATCCCAAGTTGGGTTCTTTTGAAATTATTCGAGGTCATATCGACTATTCATGCATTCAATCATACAAAAGAACCATCTAAAGTTTCTTTTGTTCAAATAATTTGTTGCGGATTACGATCGTCGGATAGAGCAAAAACGCAACTGATAATTTGAGAAAATAATAATGAAGATAAAAGAGACACAGATTTTACGTGGAAAACCCCTAAATAATATAGGGTAAAAACCACGGACAAAGGTAGAAGAATTTCACTATGAGAAAATAGGAATTACAACTTCTCTCAATCTAACAAGGAGAAAACAATGACAATTCTCTCTTGATAAAAAGGAGAAAACAACTCTATGAAAACTCTCTAATTTCTCTAGTATTGGGAGGAGGTTAGAATGATTTGGGATGTGTAAGAATGGCAAATGGCTAGGCTATTTATAGTTGAGCTTTAGGGACTAACTTATAAATAACCTAAAGTTTAGGGACCAAAAATTAATTATCCCATGCCACTATTTCACCTACTTTTTTTTTCGGTGGCTTTTGCATCCATTTTTGACTTTTTTTTTCTTCATTTGCATCCATTTTTGACTTTTTTTTTAAGCCAATTTTCAACAAATCTCCCACTTGAAGATTTGATTGGAACAATCATATCTTCACACCATTCTTTCTACCTCGTATTTTCCATGTTGCTTACGTCTCTAACAAGCCACAAGAGGATCGACACCAAGTAAACTTATCAGTGTTGATTGCTTTTGTCATGAAATCTGCTATGTTGTCATCGGTATGGATCTTCTGCATATCTATCGTCCCTTCTTCCACTTTCTCACGAATGAAGTGGTATTGGACCCGAATGTGTTTTGTTCTTGAGTGAAAAGCAGGATTCCTTGCAAGATGCAAGGCGCTCTGACTGTCACAAAACAAAGAGACATTCTCTTGTTTGTGCCCGAGCTCCTCCAATAGCATTTTCAACCATATTGCTTCTTTACTGGCTTGTGTAGCTGCTACATATTCTGCCTCCGTTGTTGACGTAGCCACAACCGATTGCAGTTTTGAAACCCAGCTTACAGCTCCACCAGTAAGTGTAAACACATACCCTGTTGTAGATTTGCTTTTATCCAAATCTCCTGCATAGTCAGAATCGACATACCCGCTGATAAGAAAGTCTGATCCCCCGTAACATAATGCAACATTTAAGGTCCCTTTGATGTATCTCAGGATCCTTTTCACAGCATTCCAATGCTCTCTGCCTGGATTCGCCATGTACCGACTAACCACTCCCACTGCTTGTGCAATGTCTGGTCTTGTACAAATCATAGAGAACATTAAACTTCCCACTGCTGATGCATACGGTACTCGAGACATCTCCATCCTCTCTTCTTCACTGCTAGGACTCATACTGGAGGATAATTTAAAGTTAATAGGAAGAGGGGTATAAATTGGCTTACAATCTTGCATGCTGAATCGTGACAAGATCTTTTTCAAGTAATTCTTTTGTGAAAGCCAAATATTCCTATTACTTCTGTCTCGGTGAATTTGCATCCCTAGAATCTTGTTTGCTGGTCCCAAGTCCTTCATTTTAAATTCCCTAGCCAGTCGTGCCTTTAATTCTTCAATATGATCTTTGTTAGGGTCTGCAACCAACATGTCATCTACATACAACAGCAATATAACAAATTCGTTTTCACCAAACCTCTTGAAGTAAGCACAAGGGTCTGCATTAAGTCTGTTGTATCCAAGGCTCATGATGAAGGAGTCAAATCTCTTGTACCAACACCTCGGCGCCTGCTTTAAACCGTACAGAGATTTGTTCAACCTGCAAACCAAGTTCTTCTTTTCTTTTTCTTCAAAACCTTCAGGCTGGAGCATGTAAATCTCTTCTTCAAGATCTCCATGAAGAAAAGCTGTTTTAACATCTAGCTGCTCTAGATGTAAATTCAATGTAGCACACATTGCCAGGACAACTCGAACCGTTGTTAGTCTAACCACAGGAGAAAAGATTTCATTGAAATCAATACCTTCTTTCTGAGCATATCCTTTGACCACCAGTCTTGCACGATACCTCTCCACTTGATCGTCACCATTTCTCTTGATTTTGAAGACCCATTTGTTACCAATTGGCTTCCTTCCTTGTGGTAGTGGCACAAGTTCCCATGTATTATTTTTATGAAGGGCTTCGATTTCTTCTTGCATTGCCGCCATCCACTGCGAAGCATCTGAGTTGTTCATTGCCTCCTCGAATGATGATGGCTCACCGTCCTCCGTTAAAAGGCAGTATGCAACATTACCTTCTATAACATAATCTGAGTGCCAATTGGGGCGTCTTCTCACACGATCTGATTGACGAGTTGTTGGAGCTTCAGAATTCTCTGGTTCTGGTTCCTCGAGCTCTGGTTCTGCTTCAGAACAATCTCTCTGTTCAGACTCATTTTCAAACATGTATCTGTGTAGTCTCTGGCTTTTCTTTATCAGTGCTATCATCTTCTTCTTTTCTTTGTAGCTTATCTTCTACAAAGATAACATCCCTGCTGATAATCACTTTGCGGGCAGTGGGATCCCACAAGCGATACCCCTTTACTCCATCAGCATACCCCAAGAATTTACATTTTCTGGATTTTGGATCCAACTTTGAAATTTCTTGGGCATTGTACATCACGTACACAATACTTCCAAATATATGGAGGTTTGAATAATCAACTGGTTTACCAGTCCACATTTCCATCGGTGTCTTCAACTCAATTGCAGTTGATGGAGCCCGATTCACCAAATAACAGGCGGTATTGACTGCTTCTGCCCAGAAAGCTTTTTCTAGCCCTGCAGCTCTCAACATTGCTCGTGTTCTTTCTAACAGAGTTCTGTTCATCCGCTCTGCCACTCCATTTTGTTGAGGAGTGTATACTGTTGTGAACTGTCTTTTGATGCCTTCTTTTCTGCAAAAGTCATCAAATTCATCACTTGTATATTCACCTCCATTATCTGATCTGAAACACTTGATCTTATTTCCAGAATCAAGTTCCACCCGCGCTTTGAAAACTTTGAAGGTTGAAAACACATCTGCCTTCCTCTTGATAGGATACACCCAACATCTCCTAGAGTAGTCATCAATGAAGGAGACAAAATACTTTGCTCCGCCTAGGGATGTAACCGGTGCTTGCCATACATCAGAATGAACCAATTCTAGAGCAGCCTTGCCTCTAGAATTTGATGTGTTGAATTTTAATCGATGCTGCTTACTTGTAATACAATGTTCACACAAAGGAAGTGATACCTTTGTTAAACCCGGAAGTAGCTTTTGCTCCACAAGGACTTTCATTCCCTGTTCTGACATGTGTCCAAGTTTCCGATGCCATAACATGGTAGAATCTGAACTACATGAGGCAACAGAGGCTTCAGCTTCTAGCAAAGTCTCTCCCTTCAGCATGTACAAATTTGCCGCTATCTTTTCACCTTTCATCACCACAAGCGCTCCATGGAACACCTTCATGATTCCTTTCTGTGTTTCAATCTTGCTTGCATTATTATCCAACAATCCATAGGATAATAAGTTTTTCTTCAAGCCTTTCACGTGTCGCACATCTCGAACAACTTTGGTTGTCCCGTCATACATCTTCAATTTGATGGTTCCAACGCCAACAATCTCCAAGGCATGATTATTGCAGCTGTACACAGATCCTCCTGAGACAGGTTCATAATTATAGAACCATTCTCTTCTTGAGGTCATGTGATATGTGGCTCCCGAGTCAATAAGCCATATGTCTGCAAATCTTTTTCTGCCTTCCATGGCTGTTGCTGCTTCACAACAGAGAGCATCTCCATCATCTGAAGTGTTTGCCATATTTCCTTGAGGATTGGAGTTTTTAGGTAAACTCCAACAATCCTTCTTCAAGTGACCCTTCTTTCCGCAGTTGTGGCACTTTAAATTCTTCTTACTCCTTGACTTTGATCTACCATGATTGTGACTGCTACTTTGGCCACGTTCTGTTGATCTTCCTCTCATCACCGTTAAGGCCTCTGCTTGTTGCAGATTTCCTTGTCTGTCTTCCTTGTTCTTGCGCCGATTTTCTTCTTCCAGAACAGCAACTGCAACGTCATCGAAGACTAGATCACTTGTAAGGTTGTTGTTCGTCAAGTTGATGATGAGTTGATCATACGAATCAGGTAAACTTTGAAGCAGAAGTTCAGCACGTTCTTGTGACTCTATTTTATAGCTTAGGGATGTAAGCTGAGAAAATAGAGTATTCAACGTGTTTAAGTGCTCTGTCACTGAAGTAGATTCTGACATCCGAAGAGTGTACAATTTCCTCTTAAGAAAAATTTTATTGTGCAACGATTTGACCTCGTATAATTTTGCGAGGTGATCCCAAATCTCCTTGGCTGTCTTCTTCTCCTCGATGCTTGATAGTACTTCATCTGCTAATGCTAAATGAAGGTCTGCAATAGCATTCTCGTCCATCTCATTCCATTTCTTGTTATTCGTAAAATCTGCCGGCCTTTCGCTGATAGCCGCTAGACATCCGTTTTTTCTTAGGATGGCCTTTATCTTCAATTTCCACAGTGAGAAATTTCTCCCATTGAACTTTTCAATATCAAATTTCGTTGCCATAGCTTCTATTTCAGATAGCTCCCACTATTTCACCTTTTTGACGTGAATAGTGCCCACCACCTTCAATGAATGAGTAATATCTAACTTACTTTCTTATGATGGAGGATCCACTTTTCAGTGGCAACCAACAGAGAATACGGTAAGTAGATATACGCACCCAAATCTGGCTCTGATACCAATTGTTGCGGATTACGATCGTCGGATAGAGCAAAAACGCAACTGATAATTTGAGAAAATAATAATGAAGATAAAAGAGACACAGATTTTACGTGGAAAACCCCTAAATAATATAGGGTAAAAACCACGGACAAAGGTAGAAGAATTTCACTATGAGAAAATAGGAATTACAACTTCTCTCAATCTAACAAGGAGAAAACAATGACAATTCTCTCTTGATAAAAAGGAGAAAACAACTCTATGAAAACTCTCTAATTTCTCTAGTATTGGGAGGAGGTTAGAATGATTTGGGATGTGTAAGAATGGCAAATGGCTAGGCTATTTATAGTTGAGCTTTAGGGACTAACTTATAAATAACCTAAAGTTTAGGGACCAAAAATTAATTATCCCATGCCACTATTTCACCTACTTTTTTTTTCGGTGGCTTTTGCATCCATTTTTGACTTTTTTTTTCTTCATTTGCATCCATTTTTGACTTTTTTTTAAGCCAATTTTCAACATAATTCTCATACATGCATGAGTTTTGGTAAACTTGTTCTCGAATTATTCATCAGATTCGTTAAGTTCAATTCAATTTGAATCGAAAACCCTAAACCCACTTAGAATATTTATGAATTAGCCCTACTTTAACAACTTTTTTATGTTACCAATTAATTAACTTGGGGTAACTTCAAACTTAAACTTTTTCCCTCAAATACTATACCCTTGCTTTTAATGGGTCACTAACAACTTTTTTTGGCCATTAGTTAATGGTATTGATTTTCATAATTTAGATGTTGATTGCTTGAGAACGACTATATATAGATAAGCAGCATATGATGTGAATTTTTCAACCTTAATTTTAATTCTTAGATCGACATAAGCTATATATTTAGTTATTATGTAATATATGTTTTAATGCACTACGTAAATTTATATATTGTCAGTTAATCATGTAACAATGTAACTTACTAAATTATCTACATGTAAAATTATATGTATTTATTTGAATTTTATTTTAACAATAAATAAAGTTAAATACAATTGTATTTTTAAAAACTTTTAGAATTATCTATGCTTATTTATTTTATAATAAACAAAGTTATCTATCTTTATTTTATATTTCTTATGGGATAGTAACAGAGCTGACTTTGAAAAGTTAAAAGTAAGCTATTGGAACTTGGAAAATGTATTTTTACTCCTCCATTCATTCTCTCTTTAATAAATGAGTAGGGCATGCAAAATAGGTTATTTGATTTATTTCCTCCGTTTCAAATTAAGTTATTAAATTAAACTGATTCTAACAAGTGATTCAATTAGAAAAGCCTATGATATTCATTTTAAGAGGTTCAAGTTTAAATCGTTGTTTGCACGGTGTATATATATTATTAAAGAGTTAAGAATATCTATAAACAAATACTACCTTGTAATTTTCTTAAGACTATTAAAAAATACCACTATACAATAATGGATAAGATGCAAAGTTTATTTTGATAATTACACTTGAATATTAATGCATATGCAAATTTTGAATGCTGCTTAAACATAAAAGGTGGACTTTAAATTTTGTATATTCACATTAGTTAATTATATTTTTGTAATATAGTCCATCTATAATATTAATAAAAGAAATTATTGAGTTGGTGTCACGAGTTAATGGAATTTCAATTCAGTCGAGAAATGACTAAAATACTTCTACTTTAAATGATTGTTTTAGTATGGTCACTGATATCCAACTCATTGGTTGACTAATTTGAATAGAGTATTGCAAAAGCTCATTATGAGGGCGATTCTCCTAACACAATATGCTTCATTCACAATGTTATGATTAGAACAATTAAAATAGAAAAACAACTAAAAACCACTACTTAAGATTATCATAAGGATATATTTGTCTTTTCATATTTTCAAATAACGTTTAAATAAAAGAACAACTAAAAACTTGTGTTTATCAAAAAAAAAAATCAAACTTGTGTTTTATAAGATTTATGTATGAATTTTTTACCCTCCACCTATGATCATTGTTGAATAAATTAAAAAAAAATGTTTTTGCTTACAAAATGCTTTCTTTCCCCTACAACGTAACCGAGCCTTACTATTAAACCAAGGTCTCGTCGGCAAATTTAACAGATATTTTTTTGAAAAAATTAACAAATAAGATATTTTGAAATGGGGTTGTTTTCTAACTATTTTTTTACACGGGACAACCAATTAATTGCAAATTGGCAAAATTATGTAATCCTGGAAAAACAAGTCACCTTACAAATTCATCAAATGTGGAGGCCTTATTAAATGTTGATAAATATATGAGGAGATTTCAACATACAACTTTCTTTTTAGATCGTAAAACTTAACTAAAACAATTCATATTTGGTAAATTAAGAATTTGAATTTAAATACTAATAAATGTTAGGTGTATTTAACTTGATTAACTAATCTAGATCGTGTACTATATAGGTTCATTATGAGAGAGACTCTTCTAATAAATTTAATACATTCACAACTTCTGTCATTGTTTAAGGGATCATGCGTCTCATATCACTATGTCAACTAATTATTGGTATAAATGATAGATGTAACGACAAGACACATTACACTTTTAAGAAGAGACTCAAGTTTGGATCTTGAAAATGACGTTATTAGAAGTTTTGAACATGAATCATACAATTTAGAGTTAATTGCACCTCATGTCCCCAAACGATGACCCTCTTTTTAAATTGGTCTTCAAACTTTTGAACATTCAAATTTTATCCTCAAACTATAACCTTATTATAAATTGGTCTCTAAATTTTTGAGCTTTCAAATTTTATCGTCATACTATGACTCTCATTCTAAATTCATCTTCAAACTTTTGAACACTTTATCCATCCCCAGCCTATCAGTATATGCTAATCGTATGCCATTTTAATAAAACCATTATAAAAAAATTAATTGACATATAAACATTGATGTGTAAGATGTAATAATATGGTGTGATATAAACGATAATTTGAGGGTGGAAATGGACATTTAAAAGTTTGGAGACCAATTTAGAATCAAGGTCATAGTTTAATAATGAAGTTGGAACATTCAAAAGTTTATGGACCAATTTAGAGCCGAAATTACAGATTAAAGATAAAATTAAATTGTTTGAATTTAAGGGTTAATTTAGGATGAGATTCATAATATGGGGACATAGAATACAATTTATTTTACAACTTTTTATGATTTGGTTTGACAACTCTTGAGTGTGTAGCTAGTAAATATATAGAGTGGGATTATATGAGCCAAAAAGTAAGGGAGTGAAATTAGGGTGATATTCGGTGCCACCTTCATGTCTAAGGATACCCCCACAATGAATGCCACACGGTTTTTGAGAGGCAAAGAAAGAGTCTAAAAGCATAGGCCGACTTTTGGCAAGCAACGAGTAAATGCTGCTGCCTCTATGCCTTTTACCTCATCACTAAGGTCAGCTCATCTCCCTTCTCTCTAATCTCTATATATAACCAAACCAAACCCCCCTTGTCTGTCTCACCACTTCCCTTAGGCCATTACAAAAACACCTTTCAAGCTCTACCTAGCTATATTTCTCATACTCTCTAGCTTTATATACACAATCTAAAGTCTAAACCCTTCTTCTTCTTCTTCTTCTTCTTCAAGTTGTCTTAAACTTTGAGATATGGGTAGACCTCCTTGCTGTGACAAAGTGGGTGTGAAGAAAGGACCATGGACTCCTGAGGAAGACATCATATTGGTCTCTTATATTCAAGAACATGGTCCTGGAAACTGGAGATCAGTTCCTACTAATACTGGTATTTTTCTTCTTTTTCTTTCTTTTTTTTTGTTCCAGGGTGTTAGTTGGTATCATTAAATAGGTGCAATAAATATACAGGCATCTTTGGAGAAAAAAAAAAGCATTGAATTTCATCTTGTTTATTTCCTTTCAGATTTGTGAGTTTTAACTTTTGATCTTGGTTTTTCTTCAGGTTTGCTTAGATGCAGCAAGAGTTGCAGGCTGAGATGGACTAACTATCTTCGTCCCGGTATCAAACGTGGTAACTTCACTGAACAAGAGGAGAAGATGATCATCCATCTCCAAGCTCTTTTGGGGAATAGGTAAAGATTTCGATATTATAACATCCGTTGTGTTCGTAATCGCGATAAATTTAGATTAGGTTAATAATGAAAAGTTTTCGGTGCAGATGGGCTGCTATAGCTTCTTACCTTCCTCAGAGAACAGATAATGACATCAAGAACTATTGGAACACCCACTTGAAAAAGAAGCTGAAAAAGCATCAAACAGGCGTCGATGGCGAAAACCGAGATGGGTTTTCTTCTCCACAATCAGTCTCTAAAGGTCAGTGGGAGAGAAGGCTTCAAACAGACATCAAGATGGCTAAACAGGCCCTTTCCGATGCTTTGTCTCTCGATAAACCCAACTCCTTGACGGACTCCGTTGAGTTCAAGCTCTCTCATCCTTATTTAAGGCCATCGCAGTCTCAATCTCAGTCATCCACTTACGCATCGAGTGCCGAGAACATATCACGGTTGCTCCAGAACTGGATGAAAACACCATCCAAACCGGCGACAACCGCGGCAGCTCACCGAGAGAATTCGGCCGAAACCATGACCCAGAATTCCAGCTCTAGTACCGGCGGAGGGGCGTCGTTCGCCGGGGGTTTCGACTCATTCTTCAGCTTCAACTCGTCTAACTCGGACAACGTTTCTCACGAATCCGTGTCGGCGAGTAACACAAATTTGACACCAGAGAACAGCGTGTTCCAGGACGAAAGCAAGCCGGATTTGGGGGATCAAGTGCCGCTGAAATTGATAGAGAAATGGTTGCTGGACGATGGTTCGGCTCAGGCTCATGAGGAAGAAGACCTAATTAGCATGTCTTTAGAAGACAGTGCCGGTTTGTTTTGAAAAACAAAATTAACGCATCAAAGTATATTAATTAGGGTTTGTTTTTAAATTAGGTCTTTCTTTCCATAGTCTGTATAAGCAGAAAGATAACGCCCTCTTTTGGAAGAAGCAAGAAACCAAGAACTGTAAATTACATGTACTGGATATCATAATAGATTAGAAATACCTATATACTAAGTACCTTGGAATTTCCTTTCATTATTATACTTCAAGATTATAATTAAGGTTTAATATCAGTATCCGAATCATTAATCGATTAATTTGAATTAGACATTATAAATGTCAGAATTTAAATCTATGATCTTATTTAAGTAACCTTGTGTCTATGTTAAGGTAAGTTACAATCTTAAATAAAATTAAAATCATTAAGTTAATTATATGTGCGTTTAATTTATTTTATTTCGATAAGTCTTCAAATGTATTTGAGCTTGTACGTTTGAGTTCAATTAATACTTGCGATGATTATTTGATTAATTGTGTTGATTCTAATGCATTTCAGTTGTAATTTCCTATATAACTGTGTCTTGTAAATTGTTTTTTTTTTAGGAAAGGACTTATAATTTTTAAACTCAACCAATTCATTTCTAGAAATTGGGACCTTATGATTAATAAGGTTACCGAAATCAAACTAAAGTTTAGTTGAACAGGAAATAGACACAAATCAATTTTCAATCGAATCGGTTGGATTCGAGTTGATTTTCAACCAAATTGAATAAATTCGAACTGATTTCACCCGAACTGAAAGCAACTCGAACCGAAGACAACTTGAAATAAAGAAAAATATTAAAATAAAGAAAAAAAGATGGGATGTGAACTGTCGCACAACTCATCAAAAAGTCAAATAGTCATGCTATATAAAGTGATATATATGGTGACCTAACCCGGCCTGCAAAATCCGACTAAAATTGATCGATCTCCTATTAACCTAATATTGACCCGACTCGATACTAACCAAATCGAAAGTCAACCGAACCGAAAATCAACCGACCCGATATCCGAACTGAAATCACCATAGACTTGAACTAAAACCGAACGTCCGAATTAGACCTAGACAGAAATTAAACCGAATGTAGTTATTCCCGAAATGAAAATTACCCGTTTTCCACCTCTAGCACCATGTGGATGAAATTAAATTTGGAAAATCATAGCTAAAGCCTAAAACTTGTTGGTACAAATTGGACACACATCTAGGTTAGATTGTAATCAGAATATGTTTTTTTTGTTCTCGTACTCGTTTTTATATATATTAACTCAAAAATCATTTAATTTGATTTTTTAATATATATATATATATATATATATATATAATTTTATATAGGTTTATATTCAATACATAGGCAGTGAAAACAAAAAGTTTTCACAAGTGTCTTAGTTTTAAAGTTAGATGTTATGGGTTTAGGTTTAGAGGTTTAGAATTTAAGATTAAAGGTTATGGTTTAGAATTTAGTGTAATATGGTTAATGTTTTAGGTTTTAACATATAAACCCTAAATTATAATCTCAATCTCTAAATTCTAACCACAAACCATCAATTCTAAATCACTAAATATAAACCCCTAACCTTCAAACCCTAAATTTTAATCTTAAACCCTAAAATTAAGGTGCTTGTGAGAACTTTTTATTTCTACCGCATGTGTATTGAATAATTACCCATTTTATATTAGTATATTTACATGTTTTATAATTAAATTTAAATAAAAACATAATTTTTTTTACCGATGAGCCATTGGTTGAGATCTTGAGACTAGTGTCCAAGTATGAGTCCTACTATGTGTGGACCATGTCCAGAGTTATTCTGTTTTAGGTTCATATAGACTCCAGTTATCAATATATTTGTTTGTGTATTATAATAATTGATTTTGGTAGTTGTTATACGATTATAATCTCATGGATATATTGATCATAATTGTAATCGTAACTTCAAAAAAGTTTCAATTAATAAAAATATAATCAGATTGGAGCATACTAGACCGGTTCAAATTACAAAATGCTTGATTTAATCAGACTCAGTCTATCGCACTAGACGAATAGCTCGACGGTGTTTAAGAAGAAAGTGATGCATCATTAAGGCCTAAAAACTTGGTAGTGTCGGCAGGTTTCAAGAGTTAGTATCAATCGGCTTAATTGCTGCAAATTGAACATCTTTAATTGTTGTGGTAAAACCGGGGCCCGAAATGGAAGTCGAGTTGTGGGGTGTCTATGAAAGGCTTATGTGTGCTGTGTCCTTAGATATTGGTTATTTCGGAAAGGTAATAAAAATGATGATGGTTTAGCGAAGTTGTTTATTTAGAGATAGTTTTGAGTGTCGTTTATTTCATAGTCTTCCGGAAGAGAGTGAAACAATTCATATCCAGCTTTGAAAGGCTTATACGTTATTTTCTACATAAAGAGAAATTGATTGATTCATCACCAATATCGTCTGCCAATTTGGAAAATTTCCAATTCCTTGTAATAAGTCTGGAATTTGGGGCATGATCTGTAAATAAGTAGCAACTTATGTTACCTTTAGCTAAAATGGCATGCCAGCTCCAAAAGTTTGGGGACGTAGAATTTTGATCTATACAATTTAGTATTTACTAATAAATTCCATACATAAATTCACCCATGAACTATATATCGATGATCAAATTGGCCTAAAAGGTTTTTTTGGGTCAAAAGTTACTCTTCAAGTATTTTTTTTTCATTGCTTTTTGACACTTTTTACTAAGGAAATTTTTAAAAAAAATATATATCATTAAGAGCAAATTTCTTCTCTCTCCTTTTTTCAGGTAAGATTTTTTCAAGAATAATTTTTTTTATCCTTTTTCGGTGCCCTTTTGCCCTTTTCTATGCCCTAACATTAAAAAATTAAATTCTAAGCGTTAACCCTAAGTTCTAAATCATAAACCTTAAATCTTAGGCCCTAAAAATACATCATACCCAAGTTCTCTAAACCTTAACCCTAAATCATAAATCTTGGGGCATAAATAGGACAATAAAAAGGCAGAGGAGTTTTATTTATTGTTCAAAAAATGGCATGACACATTTCGATCAATAATAAGTGGACACGTGACACAATTTAACAAACGTTGATATATATTTTTTATTGATTTTGGAAATTCATTGGGTTGAAGAAGAATTTGAGTAAATCAAATGGGTAGGGGATTAGGAGGAATGGTTGTTTGTTAGGGAAAAAAAAGAAAGATGTTTGGATTGGTGTGTGAAATTTCCAAGAGCATAATGTAAAAGCAAAGAGAAGATGATGGTTATTGAGAGACAAGGAAGAAAAAGAAAATACGACATGGTTGGAAAAGATGATGGTTCGATTTTTTTTACAAATAAATATAAAAAGATGCCACACCACTAATGATGTGGCACTTTTCTGCCATGTCTAGTTACTATTGGTTGAAAGTGTTACATAATCTTTTAAGGCTGATAAATTTAGGGAGAAATTATTAGATAGACTCGGCTCATTACGTCATTTATAGTTCATCTAATAACATTCATCTATTTCCGTGTAACTTTCAAGTAACTATTTATTCCTTAGTTACATGTAAGTAAGAAGATTCACCTTAGAAAAAAATGAGATATTTTTTTTACTAAATAGAACTATAGATGATGTGTTGAACTATACTTATCTAATAATTTTTCAAGCTTAAAAGAGATAATAGGTTGTTGAAAATATATTTTAATGATTTTTATAAAATAAATACTTTTAAGGCCAATCTTATACATGTATTTCTTTTACTCTCTAGATTATGGGTGTAAATGAGCCGAGTCGAGTTCGAGTAGTGCTGAGCTCGACTCAGGGCGTTACTAATTTGAGCTTGGGTAGTTTTTATCAACCCTGGATAATTTGAGCTCAACTCGGTTCGTTAAGAACTCGAGCCGAGTTTGAGTTTGAGTTGAGTTCAATCAAGTCGAGTGTTAACCAAGCTTTGACCGAGTCGGACTCAAATAGCTCGTGGTCTGTCTTGTTTCATTTAAAGCCTTATTAGGAAAAAAACTTTGATAGACAATTTGTGTAAACTTAGCTTACATAAGCTTATTAATTTTAGGGTTTAGTATGTTAATGTAGGGTTTATAGGTTTATGTTGTTGGGTTTAGAATTTAGGATTTAGATTTTAGGGGTTAGGACTTATATTTAGGGTTTATGTTTTAGGGTTAGGAGTTTAGATTTTAAATTTTAAAAGAATATTTAGTATATTATATTTTTGAGTAGCTCACGAGTTTTTCGAGTTGAGTATCGAGTAACTCGACTTGGCTCGTTAAAATATTTTATATCGATAAATTTTTATATAAAATATTCATTTACACTAGTGTAAAACTCAAGCAGATTTACATATTTTCATAACTTTTTATATGATTAATATGTTAACAATCAAGTCGCGTGTTTCATATTCTATTCACTTATATTAGGCCTAGTTTCAAATATATTAAAATATCTAACTAATTGTTCAATGTAAATTATTTCAACAATTAAATATGTATTCACTTTAAAAAAATAATTAATATGTATTAATAAAAATAATAGTGTGTGTATAGAAATATCGAATCAAACAAAATTTTTATATAAATGATAAATACAATTATATCGGTAAGTTTATTTAACTTTGAAACCTCAATTAAAAGTAATGGTGAGAGATCATTTGGGGTTGTTGAACATAATTAATACAAAAAACAAGTTAGCATCAGATTTTTATGATTGCATTAACACATTATTCAATTCGAAATTAATTACACCAGATACGGTAGCTACGTGGCATATTTTTTCTCTAATCAATGCATTTCTATATAATTAGGTTAATTTCATACGGGGATGTAACCAGAGGGATTGAAGGGGGTACTCGCCCCTAAAAATTTAAAATTTATATATGATTTAAAAATTTTATATGTATTTTTATTGAAAATCTAATTTAATTTACCTTGAAATTTTACAAGTTTACACCTTTAGAATTTTATAAATTCGCACCATAACATAAAATCATGCTTTTATCCCTAAATTTTCATATTTTATTTTGTTCTTTAGTTTCCAATGTAAAATTCAACATTTCTAATCTTTGATCGCATTACACTTGAGAATATATTTTATGTACACAATTTATTCATTTTACATCTAAATCTTAAAATTTTAAATTTTAAATTTTAAATCTTAAGATATTAACTTTAAATCTTAAATAAAACGTGTAAACCTTTAAAGTGACCGACAAATTGAGTATCAAAATGTTTCCCAACGAATAAATGAAATAAAGAGAAATTATTTAATGTACAAGTTATATAAAATTTAGACTCCACGATCATTATTTGAATGTTATTTGTCATATTTTAAGTTAAAATCTTAAATCCTAAAATTTTAACTTAAATCTTAACCTTAAATTATAAAGGTGGGTTTGAATCATGTGATGTAAGATTACATGTGAGAATAAGATTCTCAGAATGTAACATTACCTGACGAATTACTGAAAATGTTACATTACCTTGTTTCGTTTAATCGGCATGGATATGAGATGACAAACATGACCAAATTGTACATTAAATTTGAGAGAATATAAGACTGTCTGGAAGCAAATTTGACCAAATTGCCCTTATGATATATTTACCTTTAAATAGACCTGACAAACATGACCCGAGACCCGAACTGATTTATCCGAACCGAGACCCGAAATTGACCCGAACATGATGATTCAAATTTAATCTGAAACCTGGAACAAATCGAACTGAACCAAAACCGACCCAAATTTTAGTTAAACCGAAAATAGACACCAACCAATTTCACCCGAACCAAAGGCAACCCGAAATAAAGAAAATATATTAAAATAAAGAAATAAAGATGAAATGTGATCTGTCGCACAACTCACCAAAAAGCCAAATATACATGATATATAAAGTCATATATATGGTGAAAAAACCTAACTCAGCTTGAAAACCGATTGATCTCCTATTAACCCGATATTGACCAGACCCAAAATCAATTGAACCGAAAGTTAATCGAACCGAGAATCAATCGACCCGACTGACCTACCCGATACCTGAACCGAAATCACCATAGACCCGAACTAAAATCGAACCAGACCCGAACCTACCAGAATCGAACTTAAATCGAATGTAGTTAGGCCTGAACCGAACTCGAACCGAATGACCTATTTTCCACCTCTACCTTTAAAGTTTAAACTAGTTAAATTTCTCATATACAATAGAAAATATTTACACGAAAATTCATATAACTATTTATGTGGCACTATGGAAATTTTGAGAACGAGGGATAAATTTATATTTTTAGTTGTTGAAATTGATTTTTTTACTATTAATTCGTGATAATAATCCTTAAAAAGTAAAATCAACAAATGATGTTTAAAGCGTTTTTATGATTTTATAGAAATATTATTATATATTTTCATATTGTAATCGTTCGGAAAATATAATTTATTTTATAAAAAATCGTTCGAAATATTTATTGTCCTATGTTTTAACATCCTGTCTTATTTTTTTAATATTTATTTATTTATATTTTTTACATTATGTAACTATGATTTATTTAATAACCCAAAATTAGATTTTAATTCAATAACTTGATGAGATTATCAAGTCTAAAATAATAACATTTTCTCCCATATATATCAAAATGGAATGAATACTACTAAATACAACAATGTGAAGAAATTAAATTTATCACCACAAAGCAAAATAAAGTAGCAATTCAATGCAAAAAAAGGAAGGATATAGATGAAATGTTTCTATTTTATCAAGAGTATTTTTGTCTTAAACGTAAGAAATTGTCAAACATCAAAGAAAAGAAAAAGAATAAAATTTCTGGAATAAACCTAAAATAGCGCTACTGTTGAAAATAAAGTATTTCCCCATGGTAAAAATTCTCTCAATCCAAACGCGGGTATAGAATTTTTAAAAAACTTTATTCCCCTCAGAATTTTTTTTTCCGATCCAAACGCCCCCTAAACATGATAAATAACATCTAATAAACATAGTTATAAAAATTAAATTCTAAATTGTATGTATATCAACAAAATTTCAATAATAAATATGTTTATATATAGGGTTTTATTTTGATGCACAAGCTGTGTAAATTTTTTTTACACAACCCTTTTATAAAATTTAAAATTTAAATCACAAACCCTACCAACCTAAAACCTAAACCCTAAGCCCTAAACCCTAAACTCTAAATTCTAACCATAAACCTTAAATTATATACCCTACATACTAAACCCCTAAACCCTAACCTAAAATCTTAAACCCTAAACCCTAAAATTAAAAGGCTTGTGTAAACTAAAGTTTACACAAGCTTGTGCATCAAAGTATTTTCCTTATATATATATGGGAAGAGAAAAATGACATCATGACAAGTGATATCAGATTGATCATTTGATGCTCAATTTCGCATTGAGTGTTCCAGGGTAGAGCATCACGAGGGTGGATGATTCGTGACGAGGGCATCACAAGGTTGAGTGAGAGAGACATCAATCCCACATCATAGAAGAAATGAGACGTCTTGGGATATAAAATCAGCGATTCTGCACATTCTATCAAACATGTTTTTTGAAAATACGGTAATGGCCTCATGACAAATGATTTCAAAACGACCCCTTAACTGCTCGATTTCATGCCGAATGCCCTAAGGGTGTGGGATGGGTAGGGTGAACAATCATGACGATGGCTCATTATGAGGATGGATGACTCGTGACGAGAGCGTCAAGACGTCCGGGGATGTCACACCCTAAACAAACAAGAGACATTAATCACACGTCAAAAAAAAAGGAACGTTTTAAGTATAAAAACGATATTATTGTACATCCCTTTAAATATGCCTTTTAAAAATTAGAAAATAATGACCCATAATAATATATACCGAAATGGAAAATCCAAGTGTGTTCTGAACTTTCATTGGAAATATGCAAATAAATAAATAAATAAAACTCTTTAATGCAATACATGTGAAGGGTTTGACTTTCGTTTTTCCTTTGGATGCCTATAATTCCATATGAAAGACTGTAAAATTGCATAGGACAAACCAAATATTTATTACACGCAGACATACATATAATTTTCTCAGTTCTTAAATTGTCTAAATATTGATTTTTTATTATAAAAAATTATATGATTTATAATATAAAATTAAGACGTTAAAAATGTGTTAATTTTTAAAGATCAAACTTTGAAAGTATAAAAACTTAAAATTTTAAATCTAATAGAAGAAAATATTGATTATTAATTTAATTAACTCGATTTATGAAAAAAAAAGTATGTTATGGTTAGGGATGGTAAAAAATTTCGTATCCAACGAGTTCAATAGGATTAGTTTTTTTTGTTTGTGAAATTTGATTTTTTTGTTGTCAATTTAATTGTTTTTTTTTCGTATCCAACCACAACTTTAGAGCATTCTACGAACCGTTCGTAAAACGTTTGTTTACGTTTGTTTATTAAGTTAAATAAACGAGTATGAACAAATTTTTAATGTTCATTTAATAAACGAATGAATAAACACAAACAAATGTATGTTCGGTTCGTCTATGTTCACGAACAAACTCGTTTGTAGGCTTGTTTATAAGCTCGTTTTATAGATATAATTCCATCAATTTTTCTTATCTAGAATTGTAAACTGTACAACACACACTTTAAATTAGCTTAATTGTGCATGTCATTCAAAAAAATACGAAGACAATTTTTTATATTTTATTATAACATTGTTTTCTAATATCTTAGATATTGATCTTGATTATGCAAGTACGAATGGCTGTTGGCAAGGCGTTATAGTTGTTTTAGGATGTGCCCAAATGGTAGTTCTTTTTGGATTGGTAGTATTCATCGCTCTTTTATGAGTATTGTCTCAAAGCATGTGTGGGTGGTAAGATTTTAATGCTAACCAGTAGAACTCAGTATATTTTGATAAGTTGTTCAGTTTCCAAATGCAACATTCATGTATATTTTTTGAACTTTTTGGTTAATTAGTGTGCATCAACATTCATGCATATTTTTTTGAAAGATTAAAGCTATTTTTTGTGGTTGCTAAGGATGTTATATAAATTCATGTTGAAATGTAAGCTTTATTTTGTTGCTTTGGTTTTATTTATTTATTTATTGTTAATTTAGTTAACATTTAACATGTAAAGTGTAAACGAACATGTTCGTGAACGTATAAACGAACATGTTTGCGAACAATTAAACGAACACGTTCGCGAACACTTAAACGAACATGTTCGTGAACACTTAAATGAATATGTTCGTGAACACTAAACAAACGAACACGAACATCTTTAAAAATAAATAAGCGAACACGAACAGAACATTAAAAATTTAAACGAACACGAATCGAACATAAACACCTTTTAAAAATAAACAAACGAATACAACTACAAACATAATCGTTTTCATTCAAGCTCGGTTTATTTACGCCCCTACCTAGATTGGATGACAATAAAGGGTTAGGAAGGTTCCTTTAAATTGACAACCACAGCTTTAGATTCATATGCTTTTGTCGAAGTAATGAGATTAAAAGCTGGACTGCTTCAGAAAAATGTCATGAAACCCCATATTTCCTTCTCATAATGTCAGACAGCTAGCCAATACTTTTTTTCTTCCTTTTAATTGAGGATAATATGAATTAGAATATAATATTTATAAATATTATCCACTTGTATTGACTATAAAGGTAAAGAAGTTTAATGTCACTTGTATTTATAAATTTTATAATCGAGTTGATACGACTATCAAACACCAAAAGACCTCAAACAAAAAAATTAAATATTCGAGCATGTACATTTGGCCGGTTGGCTAAATTGTTCATCTTTGTTCCCTCGTATTCTGATAGGTCATGAGTTTTAGATTCACTAGGAACACTTCACTTCCTTCTCCTAGAGTTTCACTTCCCCTCCCCTTTAAGTAGGATTAGGATTAGATTTAGGATTTGTCAAAAAAAAAAAAAACTCAAATGTTCTTATATATTTTATATGCTTTTTGGTGTATTTAAATTGAATTCAGATTCGGCTACTGCAGAAGTTCATTATAAAATTAATATACTCTCAACCATTTGACAATGAACATTCAATCACCCTGCTGCTACAGCTGCTGGTGCTCGAACCCGTGACCTCTACGAACAACAACCGTTCCCTTAACTACTGAGGCAAATTGGTTGGTGCCATTATAAAATTAATTTTTTAATATAATTTATTTCATTCACAATATAAATATTTAAACCATAAATATTTTTAAAAAATCTAACGTCTAATCTTATTAAACTAATTAATAATTAATTTTAATAGGTAGGTTATATATATAACATACATCCAAATTTATTGTCTATTTTAATATTTTATTTTTTATTGTAAATAAACTTTGACTAACTGAATGTGTATATTGAGTGCGTTTAAATACATAAAATCATACTAGATTTGTTTTTTTTTCCTCAACAAATAGTATGATATAAATAGGGAATTATACAAGCCAACACAGCCCCAACCTCGTTAAAAACCTCCTTAAATCAATCATACAAGATTTAAATATTATAAAAAATATTTATATAAATATGTGACGATATCTATCATGCAATTATTTGCGAGAGCGAGACAAAGCATGTGCATCTACATACTCCTTTTTACACCTAAACCCCCTAATTTTAACTTGTATATTTGGTGTACAAATTGGGGAAGCAATTTCTTCTTGACCAATGGTTGAATCATTATTTACTTGGTCAGATATTAATTTTAGTAGTTTCGATCGTACTGTTTTGAAGTTTTTTTGTTGACATGTTTTGTTCAAATGGTGTTTTGATTTTTTAGAGAGTTGTTTCATATTGAATTACGTGTTTTGAAGACATAATTTTTCTGGAAGACAACCATTGATGACATAAGAGTTTGTTTCTTGTTTGATAAAACCAATATTACCTTGTGAAGTTTACTTATTCGATAAATAAAGACTTTTCCTGGTTTGAAAATTGTTATTTGACCAGGTACTTTATGAGACAAAATTTGCAGGATTTAAAGTGAACAAAATAAGATCTTGATTAAACGAACACGTTCGCGAACACTTAAACAAACACAATTAAAGAGAAATATTTAGTTGATTAGTATTCCGCAGGATCTTGATTAGCATCTCTTGCACTAAGAATATGCTAGTACATTTCTCTCTAATAAAGATCCTGCAGAAGTAAAATCGATGGTTGATTTGAACTGAGTAAATAAATTCTCATATTCTTGTTTACGTTTTGAATTTTTCAGTAGTTCACTCAATATCAAAGTACTTAAATACTATCCAAAGCAACTATATCATGAGGAATAGGTTTTTTTATACATATTTGGATTAATCAAGAAGAAAAGCTAAATGGTCCCCTGTAACCCCCTCGTCCCGGTCTGGACGGATGACCGATCCGAGTGGGCCACACGGGGAAAACCGAAGCGAAACCCGTTAAGGTTCCCCCTCGGTTAGCAACCCTATTTTTTTTTATCTTTTCTAGATGCCTTTATTTAAATCCTATGTGATAGGACACGCAGCGAACAAACACGGATACGAAACCCACAAGACATGCAATTAAACAACCAAATTTTCCTTTTTAAGCAGGCCGTATCGATACACATACAGAGGGTATCGATACGCCTTGACCAAAGTCAACCCTCTCAGTCAACTCAGGGAAGACCGTATCGATACACCCTTGAGCGTATCGATACGCCATTCTCGGTCAACTTTCCAAGGTCAACGAAATGGAACCGTACCGATACGCTACAACCCGTATCGATACGACCTAAACCCACCAACTCCTCTGAATTTCAGAGAGTTGGGACCGTATCGATACACCCTTGTGTATCGATACGCTCAGCCTGACTTGAATTCCAGAGAGTTGATACCGTATCGATACACCCCAGTGTATCGATACGCCCAGCCAAAACTGAGTCCTGCAGGCAAGACCGTATCGATACGGCCCTCAGGCGTATCGATACGCCCTGCACTGCAACTCTCTAAAAATCAGCAAAACCAACAAAACTCAACTCTATATGCATTTTGGGACTTCCCTAGACTCATTCAAGCATTTATACCGCTTCTATTAACTAAAATTTAGTCATACAAGGCACCCAACATGGACGAACATCATTCAACCAAAGAATCCACATAATCATTCAAAGAAGGCATACAAAGCATACATGAGTTTCATGCCTTAGCAAACAAACATAAAACATTCATATAAGGCAATCTAAACATGATTTTACAAGCCACACATGGCATCCAAATATCAAAGCAACACAAACATCCAAGGACTGGCTATAAGCCTCCCAAACAAACACTTAGGCATCAACATAAACATGGTTTACGAATCCATCAACATGAGGCATTAACAACATAAAGCCAACACAAAGGAGTCTAGATACAAGCTCCTAAAACACGTAGCATTTCCCATTGCTAGACTACTACATTATTTAATAAACCATACTTGAGCAAACTACCACACGCTTGGACGCCCTTTTCCTGCTCCTTGCTAACTCCAAGCTAAAGATCTGCATTGTCGGAAAAAGGAGAGCGTAAGCATAAAGCTTAGTGAGCAGAGCTCTAAAACATAACAACAACAATGCAGAGTTCAAAGCTTCCTTTAAAAGTAAAGGCCAACACATACAAGTCATCCAACAACCTAATCCATTTACTACATACAAGTTCAACCAAAGGTCAACAACATAAACATTTCACTTCATGGTATGCACAAGCATAACCAAACTTTCACTTACTGTGGGACTACACATCAATGTTTTAACTAGTGGATTTCCAATGGGACTACACATCAAAGTACTATCCCACTAGTCACTACCGGTGGGACTACACATCACCGGAGCATCGACAACACACGTAATTTACACTAACACAACCAACATACAAGTACGGTGGGACTACACATCACCGTTTCAACTAGTGGGTTTCCAATGGGACTACACATCAAAGGAATACCCAACCAGTGACTACCGGTGGGACTACACATCACCAGAGTCTTATACTTTTGCTACTGGCGGGACTACACATCACACGAGCAACGACAACCATGCAACACAACACACAAATCACCATCACACAACATGTACTCACTATATCATACACAACCACACAAGCTGCAACCAAGTCCACAAATAGGCACCAAATTGCTACAATCAACCTTAACAAACACAAATGATCTTACTCACCATTTCCGTGCACAACCTGCACCAACTTACACTTATCTCACAAGGCATATAACAACACCATAATTACCACCACACAAAATCAACGATATAATAAGAAGCAACATGCTTCCTCCCAAATATATTGGAATTTCATACATAACAATTCATCACCACAAGTAATGAAAACAAACAGTAAAAAGGGGAAATTAAAGAGACAATTCACCACAATTTACTCTTGAATAACTAAACTCTTCAAAACCAACTTTGAACCAAGATGATACTTAAAAACATTTTCGCAACCACATGCTTGAACCAATCTTTGAAATCAAATTAAAACATTAACCACTCACCTCACTTCCTTAAGTAAATCAAGCAAAGCCGACTCAAGCCTCCATGACTTCCGATATCGATCCCGAGACTTTACCAACGAAATTCCTTGCTCCTAATCATCTCAACACAAGTAAATTAACCTCAAATCAATCCACAACACAACATAGCAAACCCGGAATGAAATTCAAACATCAAACACTTGTTTTTCAAACCAAGAACAACCACCAAAAAGTCATTTCCGAGCAGCCCTTTAGCACAGTCCAAAACCGATGATTCCAACACATTTAACACTTCCAATTGCTTCCAAAACGACCCCCAACCAATACCCTATCATCGACCCTCAACTTCCAACACAAACCACACTCAAAACTCAACTAAAAACCCTCCTAAAAACCCTCCAAAACACAAAATCGGGAAACTTAACAAAACTCTTTAAAAATCATATATGTTGAACCGTTTGGTTTATAAACTTCATATCTATCACTGTTAAATCAAAATCTCAAGTTAAACACCATAAAACAACCATTTTCATTCAAATCTCCCAAAAATCCAAATTCTAAAACATGGATGAAAATGAAAACTACTTGTACTTTTGAAGAGAGGAAGTTGAGAGCAAGTCAAAAACGTAATTACCTTTCAAAACCGAGCCAAAACGAAGGAGAAAGGAGATGAAATAGTATTTGGGGAGGTAGAGATGTTCTTCACGTTAGAATAAAATGGAAGGGAGAGGAAGAAGAAGATAACTTAAAACTTTATTTTATAATAATTTAAATTTAATGTTCAATGACCAAAATGCCCTTAAAGAAAAAGGGAAACCACAATAGTGCCATCCATGGCTTTTGGGCTCAATTTAAAATTAGTCCAAATCTTAAAACCCGAGGCCCAAACCATTACTTTATTAAATAAAATATTAAAATCAAAACCCGAGACAATACTAAAATATTATTTTCACCCGACCCCTAAACCCGGGTGTTACATCCCCAATATGTCTCAAAATTCTCGTGTGTCTTGTTTTTGTAGGGTCACTTTCTACTATTTCCTTTTAATTACATGAACTAAAAAAATGATTTGGAACCTAATATAAATGTGTAAGATTTGGTCCAAGATTATAGCAAATTCTAATTGAGTTTTATATTAATAATCTAGTTTGGGTTGTTTTTATCATGGTTTTATGATATTTTACTTATATGAATTTTTTGACTCGATTCGACGGGAAAAAATTTAATTCGAGTTAATTCGAATCGAAATTTCATAAACTCAACTCTACTCGAAAAAAATCAAATAAAGTTTGAGTTATAAAACGAGAATTTGAATAACTCGAACCTTTTAGTAATTAGTGGATTAGTTTTCAAATCGGAGTCGAGTCTCATAACTTTGCCTAATATCGTGTATGGTTATAGAATATTGTTTAAGTTGAAATCAATTACTATCATACCATTATAAACATCTACAATTAAATTTGAATAGAAACTCAAACAACTCGACTCGAAAAAATTTAAATAAAATTTAAGTTATAAAATAGGACTTGTAAACTCGACTAACTAGAAATATTTTTACTTAACTCGATCGAATGCTCACCCATAGTGTCGGCCCCACTAAAAAGTAAAAGTGTTCTTTAGTCCCTTTAAAAATTATAACATTTTAAATGAGTATAATGATAAAATTATATTATTGCCCCTCAAAAATGATAATTTTATGATATAATCTCTCAAAAATTATAAAATTTTAAGTTAATACAATATTAGATTTTCATTTTCGCCTCTTAGAAAATTTTAGAGTACCTTTGCCTCCCCAGTTTTTTTTCCTGGCTTCATGTCCTAACCATAATCAATATGATCATCCACAACAAGGGATTTTTATGTGAGCATTGTTGAACTTTGTTGACGTACATAGGTACAATAGATTTTATATTGAAATCGAATTATATTGTTAAATTTGATGGTATAGAATTATAAAATGTTAATTGGGTAATAACTTAGAAAGCGTTTAAGTTAATTTTTTTGAAGGGTTTTGTTTAGGGCTGTCAATAAGAACTACGTAGATTTTTATCATTAATGTTTATTTTGCTTTTTCAATAAAATCTAGTAGAATGTAATTTATAAAAAAATTGTGTTCAATTAATTTAAGCCTTTTAATATAATTAAACCCTAAACCATAAGATCATAAATTATAAATGTTAAAACCCTAAACCTTAAACCATGAAAACTTAAACCTACCCTACACCATAAAACCCTAAACCACAAACTCTAAAACTTTAAACCCTAAAACAATAAACCCTAAGAACACAAACCATACGGTAAATCATAAAACACTAAACCCTAAACTATAAACTCTAAAACCACAACCCCTAAAACAATAGGCTATAAAACATAAACCCTAAACCATGAATTTTAAAACCCTAAATCTTAAACTGTAAATTTTTTTCAGGTGATTATTAATGATATTAAACACCCTAAATTAATTGAACACAATTTTTTTAAGAATATAATTAATTACATTTCACTAGATTTCATTTAAAAGGGAAGAAGAAGAAGACGAAATCTATGTAATTTTTATTACAATAGCAGAATCCTTTTTTGAATGGCTATTATTTCAACAATTCAACGGTAACATTTCATATTAATTTCATGTAGATGATTCACATAGGGTTTAAGTCATAAAAAATGACTAAATATTTCTTTGATATAAAAAAAGGTTTGAATAGTTTATAGTCAATAATCTCTAAAGCAAGTGGTTAAAAACTCTCAGTTAATACTTTCATCCCTCCTTGGGTTGTGGGTTTTAGACCTATTATGAGCAAATTTCTTCTTTCTCTCCTAGGCAGGAATTGTTCCAAAAAAATAGTTTACATATATAGGATCCTCTTCCACTATATAAAACTTGTAAGTTTTACACTTTTTTATATACAAAAGGCTTAAAACACAAATTGCCCCTTGAATTTGGTAATTTTGGTAAAATTGGCCATGAACTTTTGCCATCAAGTTCACCTCTAAACTAGGTAAGTTTGATCAAATTGACCCCTAAACTTTTTTCGATTAAATTTCCCCCGTGAACTTTGAAAAGATGACACAAAATGCCCCCTAAGATTTACCACATTGGTTTTTGAATATTTTACCGATATGGACCACTAAGATGGTGCATGGGAATATTGACAGAAGATGAGGGTTTAAAACTCCATTTTCAAAAATGAAAGTGTTAATCTTAGGGTCCATTTTGTGTCTCGTTTTCAAGGTTCATGGGACAATTTAACCAAACATGCTAACTAGGGGGTGATCTGACTAAAAGAAAAGCTTAGGGGTCGATTTGATCAAACTTGTTAAGTTTAAGGGCTAATTTAAACAAATTTTCCCAGTTCAAGGTCAAATTTCAAAGGAAATAAGCTCGGTGATTTTTGTTTTAATCCAATAAAAAATATTTGTTTCCTAATATAACAAATATATTAAACCGATTTCATGTCAACCTATATTGTTATTGATATCACTAAAAAAATAATTGCAGCACACTGTCCCAAACTTTTGAATATATCAAATTCATCTTTAAATTATTATTTTATTTTAAATTAGTTTTTAAACTTTTAAATATTTCAATTTCACCTTTAAATTATAACCTTCATTTTGAATTGGACCCCCAAACTTTTGAAAGTTTCAATTTCATTCTCGAACTATAACTCTCATTCTAAATTGGTCCCTAAACTTTTCCACTTTGACAATGCACATATACCTTGCAGACATTACGATTGAATCCCGATCTCTTAGTATGAATATCATCCGCTTTTTCACTAGACCACTTGTTGAGTTCATATATTTGTTTGTTTTTGAAAAGGTTGAAAATAGTAGAAATAATTAGTAAAAAACAAACAAAACGGAATGGAATGAGATTGGGATAGATATATCCAACATCTATAAAGATGGTATTGATTTTCAAGACTACACATCTATAATAAAATGAGATAATGATAGAAAACAACCTAGTCCGAGATTCACTAATAAAAAACCATAGATTTAAGAAGCCCTTGAACTTTTGAAAGGACCTGAACCTTTTTTACATTCAATTAAGTCTTTGAACTAAGAAATTTAATCAATTAAGCCTCTGAACCAATTTTGACCATTAAATCTCGACAATGTTTTTGGATATGTTGGTGCAGTGCATCGTGCACGTGTCACAATATTTTCACTTGATATTTTCAATTTTATTTTATTTAAAAAATTCTTTAAAAATTCTAAAAGACTTATAAAATTTATAAAAATATTTTTTGGAAAAAAATGTAAATACAAAATGATAGAACTGTAGTGTATCACGTGTTAGTAATATCTAAAGAAAAAATTGTCAAGATTTAATGGTCAAAATTGATCAAAAGGCTTAATTGATTTAATTTCTTAGTTCAATGGCTTAATTGATTAAATTTCATAGTTTAAAGGTTTAATTGGGTAAAAAAAGGTTAGGAGCTTAATTATTTTTTTTTCAAAAGTTCATAGCTTTCTTAAGCCCTTAAGAAGAAAAAAAAACTAGTCCTACTAATAGAAGAAGGATGATGAATTTGACAACATTCGAACGCCATTTATTTTTCAAATTCCTTATCCAAATCCGGCCAGGAATATAAAACTAAAACCAAGTAAATTAATCTTTAGAAAACTAGGAAAGCTTGCTACACTGTGTAGTGTGTATAATATAAAGACTAAAGAGAAGTAGAATCAAAACCTCATTGCTGACAAACAGCCTCACTTGTTCCATCTGTAACATGACAAAAACAAAAACAAAAAACAGATTCAAATGTCTTAACATCTGTTGTGAATTGGGTCGGATCCTTTGTTAACACTTGTTTTATTCGATCGATTCGGTTCAAACATGGTCGAAGGTGCAGCGAATACATCGAATCAACAGCCTCAAGAATGCGCGAGTAATTTTCAACAAATGGAAACGACCCTTTACCCCATTTGAGTGCATGATGAATGCCGAAACAGAGACAATCAGCAGGCAGCAGGCAGCAGGCAGCAGGCAGCAGCTTCTGGTTCGTTCAATGGCCTTGTACGATATGCAGAAACTATCTTCAGCCTGATATGGAAAGCATATATAAAAGGTTTGCATTACAAGACTCTTGATAGGTTTGAACCAAAAAGTTTTTTAGTTCGAACACTGTACTTGGGAAGACGAGTTTTTCTATATGCCAAAATTCGAATTCAAACCTTTGAGACAAAACAAGATTCTCATGCATTGCATGCAACATTCAGGCTAAAATCTTAGTCCGTCATTGGAAGATTAAATACATGACCAATTGATAGTTTTTGTATTGGTTCTATCTTAAAGTATCAATTCACTCTAAACTGATTTGCGTCTTAATTTTACTCTGTAAATGGACCAAAACTTTTTCTCACCGTTCAATAATCTTGCGTCTTAATTTCCTTATCCTAAGTCTATCCCATGATAAATTCTTATTTTATGGTTTTAAAAATTATATGAAAAATATCATTCAAATAATACTTAGTAAAACGTTCACTTGCTTCTTTGGATAATAAACTTATCCAAAAAATAATAATACTTAAGAAAAAATATTAATAATTTCTTTTAACAACAAGGACTATTATAAATAGTATAGAAAATCCAAGAAAGTTAATGCAGTGAAACTGAGGCAAATGAGATTCAAGATTTATGTACAAACATAAACAGTGAAATTGATGCGCCTTCAAACAAGAGAGAAAAAATCTTCAGGTTTTCTGAATAACAATTGAAGTACAACATAATAAAAGCGAGCAAAACGAATCACCTCGCTTTCTTTCAATGCTAGTAGAACGAGTCAAACGATATACCCATAGTTTCATTGCTAACCTACCACCACCACCACCACCATAGCCACTTACCAGAGAAAAGGGCTGACGCATTACTGTTGAAGTGGCTCCTGGTAAGGAGTTGCTGCAGGTCCAGGTGCTATAGCGAACTGTAGACCACGACGTTGTCCAGCTTGTATCATGAATGCAACTTCGGCTGCTGCAAGAGCTGCTGCTTCCTGTTTCAATAAGGGGAAAAATACATTATTTACCAAGAAAAAAACAAATAATCTACAACTTTGGATAACCTGAACCGGCTAAAACAGTAGGAGATAATTTAGCTTTTGTTTAATGGATCGGCATGAACCTGATAACTAATACGAGTCCTGTCCTAAACAGTTTTTATGCGATATTTCTTTAAGTCCCAAAACGGTAAAACACAGACATGCATATACATTTTTCAGTCTGTGATGTAGATCAACCTCAACATGCCTAAGAAAAATAATGATTTTTCATTCTTTTTAGAAACTAAAGAGACATTACCTGTCTCTGCCTTCGGCGCTGCAATATGCTGATGGCCCAGGCCATGATGTAACATGGGAGAAGAAAGCTGGCAGCGCGAAGCAGGAAAAGCTACGTAGCATTTAAAAAAGAAACACTTCAGTTAAACAACAAATCAATGCGAATTACTAAAGGATAAATGAAAATTCATCCGATGCTTACAGAGAAAAATGCAGTTACATCATCATCTCCATCTCCATCCCCGTCTCCATCTCCAGCTGTTAAGTACAGAGCATGCCTCAAGAGTAGAAGAGCCATTAGCTGGAAAATAAACCGAGAAAATAAGATGTGGACAGATATAGAAGAAGAAAATTAACAGCAAGTCATTTATTTATTGGGTACAGATAATAACAGTCAAAATATTTCATAAAACTATAAAAGCAAGGAACCATGAAGATTTTATTATCAACATATGCCAATAAATAGGAAAGGATTAATGAAGATTTTATTTCTATAGAGAAATTTAAGCTTACAATTAGGACCGCAGATCGGCAAAATGCAGCTCCACTAGCATTGGTATCAGCATATTCATCATAATCTGTTTCCAAAAGATGGCGCTCTGCAGCTGTCACGGCTATAATTCGAGGGTCACGCAAATCCAAAGGTGCACCAGAGATTGTCCAACCCTCACTGTATCAACATAAAAAATTGGACAATAAGAGATCAAAGGTTATGAGCATACAATAGCAAACCATCCAACAGATGACTGAACTTATAGATAGATCCTCACGAACAGAAAAGGCTCTTGGACTCTTGGTTACAGGACCAATATCGATAAAGAAAACCAAGAAAGAAAGAAGAGATCAAAGTTAGAGCAACACTGATCTTTATTATGGCTATAGGAAGTGCACTTGTGAGACTTACCTGATATCAATTGTAGCATCCTCTGACTGAGGGGGCGGTGGTGGTGCAGTATATCCCGGTTGGTAAGGCTGCAAATAAATATATTTAACAGAAAAAGTGAGTAGATTGGCCCAAGAATTCAGCTAACACTAAACCTGTTTCGGTTGATGAAACATTACACGACTATGTTTGATGTCCAAAGGAAAGTTAAAATGTTAATGTAACATGGTCATCACATTAATCTTCCAACAGTATACACAGAATTGCACATCTATACCACACAGAAACCACCACCTAGCAGCTAGTGGCAAACTGCAATCAAATGCATAACTTGTACCAAAGAACTGTGGCTCAAATATTTGTAAAAACACTTTTTATGTCATCTAAAACATTCAACAGCAAAATAAGCAATTATATCAAAAGATTGATGCATAAGAACATATTTATCGGCAGGCAAAACCTTGAACCAGACACTTATTTTTAAGCCCCCAACACAAAACGTGAAACATATTTCATGCTGAAAATATAGGAAGTTATAAGCAATGCCAACTTTGAGAACAGACAATTATGACTCAAATGGTTATGAACATGAGCACACTGTCATTTGAAAACAAGTTACACAAAATAAGAAATTTATCAAAATCCGGTACATAAGACTCCATTTCATAAACCTCAAATTGCTCCCGGAACATAAAGCAAAACTTATGTCATGATACACAAAGAAGGGGTAGATCAACAACATCCCACCTAGGGCATGAAGTACACACACACAAAAAAAAAAAAAAAGAGAAACAAAATATTTTACAAATGATTGATTTTTGCATACAGGGAGCTTGCAATCTGTTAAGTAAATTTAGATCAATTATGGTTTTCAAAAGCTCGGAACTCAATAGGTAGCTGCTGAAGTCCATCTCATTTTCCACTTGCAGGAAAATTTTACTTCAAACAACAAATGTGTCATGAATATTGCCACGTCATATTCAATAAATTCACTACCGTATTGTGGCAGGAAAGTGAGACTCAGTGAGCATATAATTTGCTAATTGACAAATGACAACCAGGTAGATGAAGTTATAGGGAAAATACCAAGTGAACAATTCAACAATATAAAATGTTAATTGAATCATAGACTACATAAGCTGTCATCCATGCAATAACTGAGCTACTGTTCCACGTACTTGAATGGTTTCATCCAGACACCTTGGAACAGAAAGATTATCCATATTTCAAACATCAAAGTAAATGCTTTAATACTTAAAATCCTTGAGGGACATAAAGGATCTTACATTTGGGGTTAAACAATGCCAGCCTAAACGTGTCAAAGATAAGAAGCTCAAAGGACCTTTTTTTCAAAAATGGAAATAAAATCCACTATATATATATATATGAGCACTTAGGGTGGTCACTTCGAAACCTAAAAGTCAACATAACCAAACAAGGACCAAACCAAAAAGGTAAAAAAAATGGGGGCATTCGTCAGGATAAGGGAGATCAAATTTAAGGTAATGTGACTATAACCTTATGACTAGTAAGTCATTTCTAAACTGAAATTAAAAAATTGCCAGAATGTAAAGGCCTTATCCCTTTTTAAGAGCACGAGAAAAAACATCATTCAACCAGGTAGATCTGCAACTTCACACGATTGTTGTTAAATTGATTCATCAAAAATTGAAACTAAATTAAAATTATTACCCTCTAGAACCATATATTATTTTCACGAGAATGCAAATTGATGGGTTAGTGTAAATGCAAAAGGTAGCAGATCTCTTCATCCTAGGTGAACTAATGAAGAAGGAACCATTTAGAGAGCAGGGGTTTACCTTATGGCAAATCTCACAAGTTATATCACCTTTCTCGTTGCACCAATGCTGAACACATTTCCTGTGAGCAAACTGGATAATAAAATTATGTCAGCTAATGCTATCACACTACAAGAATAAGAAAATAAGACAATGAAGCCATATCTTAATTAAAACAGAAGTACTTTGAAGTTAGACGTAAAACCATCAACCCTATCTCCACATCACGATGACATTCAAAACATTAGCTCACATATATATTTTTACACAACTTAGAGCTAATAGAAAACCATCATTGCAGCAGACAAAACTAATTTACTGAATAAATTGAAATAGAAAGCTTCAGGGAGTCCGTTTCAAACCACCCCGAAACACTGAATACCTTCAAACTACCACTACACGCACAAGGTGTCTCCAAATTCTTAATGCCATCCTCCTCCTGACAGATTCGGCATTCAGCTGTCTGAATAAGTGGTTCTTCTTCGTCGCAGGAACCATGTTCTTCCACTTCCTTAACACCAATAGCACAAGCATCTGGCTCAGAAGCTTGGGAAGAGCCTTCACCAGAAGATCCTGCAGCCTCAGTTTCTTGCATTGATTGCAAACTTTCAGGTGTTATAAGACGGTCCACGCATAAAACCAGATGATCACCCATTTTTATCCAAAATGACAAGGTCCTTGTAACACAAAACAATGCATTAAAAGTTTCAGTTAGTCAGAATAAAAGTTCGTGCTTCAAATGCGAAATGTACTTCCAAAATTAACACACGAGGCTTTTAACTTTAAAACTTAGTGCTAGATTTAGCTGTTGGGAATATAATAAAAACTAAGCAAGATATACGAAATCAAAATCGTTTCTTTTTCTTTTCTGTGTAATTAGTGGAAACCCATGGTTATGAACACCAGATGCTGTGAAATTCCCTTTATTTATTTCTTAAAATTTCTTCCTATAGGCTATACCTCCAACAATTAATACCCAAATAAATATTTTTTTAATAAAAAGATAAACAGACTAACCCCAAAGGTTTCACCTTTAGTTATCCAGAGGGGAAATTCCAGCTTTTGCTCAAAATTCTCATTTTTTTTTATTTTTCCATCAAAAATGAAAGGGGAAATAACACAAAGTATTTCCATTTTCTGGGAAACTGACCTAGACCAAAGATTCCAAAACTCAAAAGAAAAATCAATTCAAAACCCCAAAAAAAATACCAGAATCATTATCATAATCGAACGAATCCATGAATTAGATCCAAAACAGAAGAGTATAAACAAATTACCCGTATCTGGCGCTTTGATCTTGGAGTCTGGAAAGTTGTTTTCGCTTATCTTTTTATAAAGCTTTAATGGAAAGTCTAGGCCTTTTCTTTCCCTTTGCTTGTAAATGAAACAAAATTGACAAAATAATTTTTTTTTCTTTTTTCACATAAAAAATAATTTTGGTAAAATTAAATTAAAAAATAGAATTTACGAAGACTTTGTAATTTGGTGACTTGGCTAAAACAAAAACCGGAAACTTTGGTTAACGTCCGTCCAACGACAAGGACTAGCTGCGTAATTTCTAGAAGTTTGTCGCCGTTTGGTCTTTTGACCCTTTCGGATAACGGACGTCAAAGGTTATGATCGGAAATTCCCTTCTCTGTAATTCGGACATAAACAAATTAATGCATGTCGGCAAAACCACAAAGGAATAAGAGATTTTATTTCCTTTTTCTAAATAAAGAAATATGAGATCATTTTTATTAAAAAAATACTTTATTTGCAGACTACTCAAATTAAGATAAAATTTTATATTTATATTGTACATCGAGATCAGTTTGACATTATATTTAAAAAATACGATAAGAGAATAGCATCGTAAATAATTATTTTGTTAAATTTAAATATTTTGTCTACGATTATATTTTAATAATTCTAATGTTGAGTTTAACAATATAATTGTATTTTATTATGCATATAAATTTTTGAGTCAATTTATATCTCCACCATGTTGATTTAGAGTAATGACTTTGTCAATATCTTATTGAAATTTTTTACATAAAATAAATAGTTAGACATTTTAAAAAATAACATACATAATCTATATAAATAGAGTGGGAAATTCAACTGTTGAATCGTTAAACTATTGATTATAAATTTTTTATTAAAGTGTGTAAGGCCACTTTGTTTTATACCAGTACAAGTGGAATTTTTTTTATAAGAGTTTGTTTAACCTATGCATGTATGTATAGGTTAAGGGTCATTTAATAACTTAAATTTAATACAAGATTTTATTTGAAAAAACAACAATCATTTAATGTATTACACAACCTTAAAAGATTCTATTGAAAAATCTAATCACGAAACACTAAACCCTAAACCCTAAAACAATAGCCCTAGATCAAACCCTAACCATAAAACCGTAAAGATTTAACCATAAAAATAAAACATAAACCCTAAAACTCTAAACTATAAAACCCTACATCATTCACTATAATCGTTAACCCTAAACCTTAAACACTAATCATACCCCTAGAACCTTAAACCCTAACCTTAGAATCTAAAACACTAACCATAAAACCATACAACATAAACCTTGAACATAAAACTCTAAACCCTAAACCCTAAACACTAAAACTCTAAACCATGACCTTGCACCTAAACCCTAACCATAAAACCATATGACTCTAAACCCTGAAACTATAAACCCTAGACCCTGAACCTTAATACATTAGATGAGAATTTTTTTCAATAGAATTTTTTAGGTTTTATAATACATTAAATTGTTGTTATTTTTTCAAGTAAAATCTTTTATTTATTACAAGCTATTAATTGACCCTTAACCTATGCATGTATGCATAGATTAGAAAAAACCTTCCTATAAATAAACTATGAATTAAATTACTATTACAAGTTATGTAATTGAGACATATCATCAATTTTTCTCTAAATTAAATTAGGGAAAACTACATATTTAGTACCTAAATATGCTTGTGTTACTGTTTTGATGCCCTAATTATTATTTTTGACAAATTGTACCTAATGTAAAGTTTTTGTTCTGTTTTGGTAACTCGACCGTTAAAAACTAACAAAAATGATGATATGACTTGGTATAATCACAATTTTAGTCCAAAATACTTATATATATGATCAATTTAGTCTAAAATCTATCAATTTAAAACATCATCTTAATTTTGGGGAATTTGCAATTTTAATCAAAAATTAAAATAATATTTATATTGATAGAATCTTAGACTAAATTGGTAGATTATATAAGTTTTTGGACTAAAATTAGTATTAACCCAAGCCACATTACTATTTCCGTTAGTTTTTAACGGCCGAGGTAATAAATACGTAATTTCCCCTTAAATTACAATATCAATCTATACAAAATATGAAATAAATTAAATTATAACAGGAATATTACATAATACAAACAACTGGAAGAAAAAAACACAACACTAAACAAATAATTTTGAAATTTTACTTTTGAATAATCTAAATTTTAATTAAGCCAGTAATTTTTAATGTAAATATAAAAAGAAATAAGTGTTAGACCCGTTCTAGTTTTGGTGGGCAGAAAAATAAATAAAAAATTCATTGGGCATGGGTAGAAAATTAAAGTATTTTAATGAGTTAATGGATTTTGACTAAGTCACGACCAAGTCTAAAATCATTTATTATTTAAAATTAACATTTTTTTTGATGGCTTCTTTGATGTAAACGTTAAATAGCTGAAAATCTGAATGAAATACCGGAACAAATGATCCGTATAATGTCATCTGTGCGTGGTTACAACAATCAAGATGGATCCGCATCCAGATTTGGAACTATGGCAGACGATAGCTCTATGTGAGAAACACGGACTGCACCAATTAACATTACAACTCTATATTGGTATTTATAATCATAAATTATTATTAAATATAAATTTTAGGCCAAATTTGGTACTAAAAATATCTAATTGACAACCAACAGGTGTTGAGTGCATTGGTAAGGCACATTGTATTCTTAAAGAGAAGATGTGAGTACGAAATTTGAGACAAAATTGTTGGGAGGGACAACCTGGCACCCCGAACATAGACCATAAGACAAACATACATATAACCAAAAAAATCTAATTGACATCTTTTAATCAAAAACTTTCTACGCACGCAATATATCTAGTTCTCGTTTAGTTTAGTTTTTTTTTAATATGCTGGTGTGATACAAGGGTAGCATCTGTTCAATTTTCTTATTCTTTCAAAGATGACACACACAACATGTGCATTACATTTACTGGTGCTCGAACCCGGGTCCCGAGGGATGATAAACATCTACCTTTGCCACCAAGACACAAGAGGATGAGCCGTTTAGTTCAGTTTTTTTATTATAAAACTGCTAGTTTCATTAAAAAATGTTTAAAATTATAATGTTGGTTTACCATCGTAAACGTAAAATTAACACTTTATTTTTATTTTTTTTGAAACAAAGCCTTCAAATTTATTAACTTAAAACAAATTCCAAAACGCAACAAAACCAAGCGTTTAGCCAGCTGAAAGGTCACCCGGCAAAACAAAACAAACGAAAGCTCTAGAAGGCTAAGACACTCCTCTGAAACCAGACAAAGCTGGGAAAGCAAATGGTAAAACGCATCAGAGGGAAGTGGAGTCCAAGAGCGTAGATCTGGACATGCAATGAAACTCTCGGACGAAAAAACGAGAACAGAATCAACTTTGCGGTGGCCGATCATCTTGCACCGCTTGTGTTACTCCATCAGGGACTTCCTCCACCCAAAACCTATCTCCTGAGTTGAACCGGACATCACCAGCGATGAGATGGGCCACCAAATTTGACGGTCGAAAGGTATGCTGAAAGCTTATTCCCTCAAACTCAGTAGATCTTGCTTTTATATCATGGATTATAGCACTAATCTCTGAAAAATCGTCTACTGGAGAACGCAATTTTCGAATGACAGTGAGAGAATCGCCTTCGACAACCGCTCGCCGGAAACCTAGGTCGGACAGGAGAGTGACCGCATGGAGCGCCGCCACCGCCTCAACATGAAAAGCCGACGGGATATGGTGAGACACTCTTCTTCCGGCCCCCATAACTTCCCCATTCGAGTTTCGAATAACCACACCTGACCACGCTACGTTTCCAGAACTGGGAAAATGCGCATCGAAGTTGGCCTTGACTGAACCTTCAGCTGGTGGACGCCACGACGGAGCTAGAGGACGCGAAACGGTGGCCGAATGTGGTAAGAGATTTGATAATTCCAAGCAATGTGCCTTAATGAATGTAGCTATAATGTTATGTGGCTGAGAAACACCTTCATGCACTCTTCGATTTCTTACAAACCAAATCGACCATAGAGATATTAGGACTTCTTCTAGACGCGAGTTAGAAGTTGAAACAAATATCCATGATAGCCATTCTTTAAACGATAAACTCCCTACATTCGATGGCCAAACAAACCCTAACGCGTCCCAAACAGATGAGGCATGCTGGCAATCCCTAAGAACATGTTCAGTAGTTTCAGGGGCTAAATTACATGCTGGGCAAAAGGGATTAGATGCAATTCGATGATTGTATAGGTTATACTTAGTAGGCACGAAACCACAAATAAATCGCCAAACCTGAATATGTATCTTCGATGGACAACTGACCGTCCACAACTTCTGGAAAAGTGAAGCCTCCAGCGGTGGTGTATCAAACTCACCCAGAAGCAAACGATAGCCGCTACGAACTGAATACAACCCCGTCTTCTCACCCGACCAAACCAAACAATCATTCTGAGGGTGACCCGATATAGGAATAGAAAGGATCTTCAAAGCCTCATCTTGGGAAAACACTTGGGTAACAAGTTCTTCATTCCACGATGTTGCATTCGGGGAAAGAAGATCCGACACCCAATGCAGGCCTTCAACCTGAGAGGATTCCAGTCGACGAGGAGGAGAACACGGTAGCCAACAGTCATTCCAGATCGAGATTGACATGTCGTTACCCACCTTCCAACGAATACCCTGCTCAACTAAGCCCCTCGCGCTCCAAACACTCCTCCAAACAAGCGATGGTTGAGAACCCAGCCTGGACTGCATGAAGGTAGAGCCCGGGTAGTATTTGGCCTTAAAGATTCGCCCCACAAGTGAGGTTGGGTTCGAAAGAAGCCTTCAGGCCTGTTTAGCTAACAAGGCCACATTAAATTTGGCCATATCCCGAAAGCCCAAACCCCCATCTTCCTTCGGACTACAAAGAGCCCTCCAACTACACCAATGCATTCCTTTTTTACTAACAGGCCGTTGCCACCAGAATCTAGCCATAGCACCCTCAATACTCCTACAAAGACCTTTAGGAATGAGGAAAACCCCCATAGCATACACTGGGATTGCCTGGAATACTGATTTAATAAAGACCTCCTTTCCACCTTGCGAAAGGGGAAAGACACACCAACTTGAGATCTGAGCTTGAACCTTATCAAACAAGTTAGCAAATGCCTGACGCTTATTTCGACCAACCAAAGAAGGTAATCCCAAATATTTTTCGATCGATGAAGAATGCCCAACCGACAGAACATTATGTATTTCTCCCCTGGTAGCATCCGATACATTTGTTGAGAAGAAGAGACCCGACTTATCAAAATTAATAATCTGCCTAGAGCAATTACTATATTCCTGGAGAAAGAGCTTAAGGTGGATAGCACCCGATACTGAAGCCTCTCCAAAAATAAGACTGTCATCCGTGAACAGCAAATGGGTCACTGTTGGGGCGTAGCGGTTTAAACGGAATCCCTGTACACGCCCCAGCGAATTACCTTGTTTGAGAAGGGACGAAAGGTCTTCCGTACATATTAAAAATAGAAAAGGGCTAAGGGGGTCACCTTGCCGGAGGCCCCTCGAAGGCTTAAATCGTTCACCCAGTGAACCATTAAGGACCACTGAGTATGAGACAGTGGACACACACATAATAATCCGGTCAACCCACGTCGGGTCAAAGCCCATCTTCAGCATCACCTGGGCAACAAAACCCCACTCCACACGATCATAGGTCTTAGACATGTCCAATTTCAACGCAAAGTTCCCTGTACGGCCCAAGCGTTTCTTCTGAAAACAATGTAGTATTTCATAAGCTACCATAACATTGTCGGAAATAAGACGGCCAGGGACGAAGGCGCTCTGGGCCTCATCAATGCAGTCCGAGAGCAAGCCCTGAAGACGATTAGCAAGGACCTTGGAAATAATCTTATATAATACATTATATAAACTAATAGGACGGAAATGACTCATCTGAGTGGGATTTGTAATTTTCGGGATAAAGACAATATGTGTACCATTAATATCTTCCATAGGCAAATCCCCAGACAAAACACTGATACAGTATAAAGTTATCTCCTCACCCAAAATATGCCAAAACCGCTGATAGAACACCGCTCCAAGCCCATCTTCACCGGCAGCCTTTAGGGGGCCCATAGACCTCACTGCCTGATATAACTCTTCACCCATATAGGGCTTCAAAAGATAATGATTTGATTCCGCCGAGATTTTAGGAGAAATACTATTCAAAATGTTCGAGCAATCTGCTATACCTCCAGACGTGAATAAGCCCAGGAAATATTCACGAGCTATGGCCTCAAATGAATCCTGTGATGAGCAGTGGATTCCTTGATTATTAACAAGAGAGGAAATACGATTAGTTCTCTTACGGTGAGAGGCATTGCGATGAAAGAATGAGGTGTTTTTATCGCCATGTCGGAGCCAGTTGGCACGGGCCCGTTGCTCCCAATAGAGTTCAGATTTGTCCATCTCTAAATTTAAGGCTAATTTGACCTCCATCGCTTCCTCCAATATGTCATCCGAGGGATATATAACAGCCAATGTCTCGAGCCTTTTAGTCAAATCTTTCTTCGAAAACTTCCTACTAGCCTGTAACCTCTGAAACCAAATATTCAACCCTTGGCCCACATAACGCAGACGCTCCGGCATAGGGCCCGAGGACGAAGCCCAGAGATTACTAACCTCAGACTCACAGGATTCCTCCAACAACCAGGCAACCTTAAACCTGAAATGCCACTGAACATGGGAGCTAGCTTGTTCTGTAGTTGACAAAAGTAACAGATAGTGGTCCGAGAAAGAATGTGCCAAATGAGAAAGCGTAAAATCAGGAAAAAGTGACCACCAACCTGGGTTCGCCACACCCCTATCAAGTCTCTCGTGTATATTAGTGTCAGCAAAATGCCCCTTCTCCCAAGTGTACCAACGTCCAGTATACCCAACATCATATAAGGAACAATCTTCTAGAGCATCCCGAAAATCATCCATCTGTCTCTGACTTCAAATACGTCCTCCAGATTTTTCAAAAGAGAAAAGGAGCTCATTAAAATCCTCGATAATTAACAAGGGACATTTGGCATATTGTTCAACTGACGAAGAAAATCCCACGATGCTCGACGATTCTGCTCCTCCGGAGCTCCATAAAAGCCAGTACAGCGCCACCATTGACCAGAACCATCATTAAATACCATAAAATCTATATGCCGGACCGAAAACTAACAAAGAGAAATTTGACAACCAGCACGCCAAGCTAAGCATAAACCTCCACTCCTACCACGGGAGCCAACTTCAATACCATTCGGGAAACCACATCTTTTACGAACCTTCATCATCTCATCAGTTTGTAGTTTTGTCTCAATCAAAAACACTACAGAGGGGTTAACGTCCCGCAAGAAGTTGCGGAGACGTCCTACAGTTCGAGGCTTCCCCAAGCCCCAAACATTCCAACTTAGAAGCCTCATTGTGCCCGGCGGGCCTGACTATCCAGGCCAGCCGATGAATTACCTTCTTTCGAATGGGAGGCCCCCACAGGAGCATGACTTGGAGTTTCCGAAACATTACGTGGGCGCTTAAGCCCATCGGGAGATTGGATCGGGACGTCCTCATCCACATGGATCATATCAATATCAAATGGGGGACAGCTTGCAGAGGTATGGATTAAAGGGCCCAGACCAAACGACTTCAGCCCAACCCCTCTTGAATGTGGATTACCAGATGTAACCAACTTGCCTTTTTGAGATATAGGGGAAATCCCCCGAAAATCGGCCTGATTAGATAAGGGGGCAATATTTTCAGGTTCCTTATCCTTCCGTAAATCACTACACAAACTTCTCCCTAATAGACGAGACGCTCCTCCATCCTCATCTCGAAGCCAAGTACTTGCTGGAATACTGCGACCCCGCACCGGTGCCCTTAACGATACATCCCACAGAAAGGGAACTTCCTGCTGCGGTTGGAGCACCCGCAGTGGGCAGAAACCCTCCTCATGGCCTAACTTACCACATCTGAAGCAAAACAATCAAAGCTTCTCATACTGAAACGTAACAAAAACCGTATTTTCGGACGGTAATAGCACTTTCTTACGACGTTTGAGGGATCTTAGCAATGGGATACGAACGCGAATACGCATACTTCCCTTCAGTCCCAACATGATTGCCGCAGAATCATACTCAAGAAATGAACTAATAAAATCCCCAAACTGCCTAGCAGCAGCCTCTGAAATAAATCCATTTGGAACATCATTAACCAATACCAAGAAATCCACTGTTTTCAATTGCACACCCATATGATCTTCCCCATCACGTAATCTATGAGTAACTAAGAGATGAAAGTTGAAATACCATGGGCCCTCTAGCTCAATCCTATCAGCATCAATCGCATTAAACAACCGAAAGAGATAACGTCCCTCTCCTAGATCCGTGATCGCAATGCCTCCAATCGGATGCCAGACATTAGCCAACGTTGCCTTCATTGATTGGAAATGTATCTGGCTAGAGGTAAGAAAAGAACCAACAAAACAAAACTCGAAAGAGATCGAGTCCCCCACCTGTCCTGGGGAGATAACCAATTCCTGCTCCTCCTCCTCTTCTTCAAGAGATAGTTCTGCCAGAACATCGTCCACCAACGCCATAGTCAGCCAGACAGACCACACAACCAAGATTGGGCACAAGCCAGAGAAGACAAGACAAAAGAGATGGCGAACTGGGCAAAAGCCAGAGAAAAGCAGGGTAAAAGAGAGAACGAACTGGGCAAAAGCCAGAGAAAAGCTGGGCAAAAGCCATAGAAATTTTTATTAATATTTAATTTCAAAGTATACTTTTTGTTTCAAAATCTTATTGATAATAATAAATTTTCAATAATTTTTATATATTTTTATAACTATTAAAACAAAAAGCAGTCACTTAAGATATCATTCAAGGACCATATGATGAAAAAGTCAAAAATTAAGCAAAGAGACCGAATAAAAGATAAATACAAACAACACCGACAATTGACGATTGAAGGATAAAGTCGTCAACACTAACATTAAAAATGTTACCTAATTACACTCCTTAAGATCTAATTCACCCCTAATTTTCCATTAATTAATCTCACCAATAAGGGCAGATTCGGTAATCCCATAATTATTGCATGCAACCCTTCCTAGTTCTCTCTCTATTCGATTTAGTCACCTTCACAAGTTATTGAGTTCTTTCAAGTTTTTAATTTAGTCTCTAATGTCATCAAATTAATTTAGTTATTTTGATTTTATAATCTAATCGAGTTACTAATTTGTTCGATTAACTCATAAAAATTTAGGCTAGGTTTTAGGGTGTTACATTTATCCCCCCTTAAAGAAAGAATTCGTCCCCGAATTCTTACCTGAATTGAACAGATATGGATATTATTTTCGCATTGTATCTTCTGGTTCCCATGTTGCTTCTTCCATCTTATGATTCCTCCACAACACTTTGACCAATGAAACATTTTTATTTCTGAGTCTCTTGACTTCTTTGTCGAGAATCTGAACTGGTTCTTCTTATAACTATTAAAACAAAAATCAATCACTTAAGATATCATTCAAGGACCATATGATGAAAAAGTCAAAAATTAAGCAAAGAGACTCGAATAAAAGATAAATACAAACAACACCGACAATTGACGATTGAAGGATAAAGTCGTCAACACTAACATAAAAAATGTATATGATCCTTATGGCACGTTGTGTCAAACGGCCGTTACTACAACTCAATCGCGAACAAAAACCAGTGATTATGGACGTGTATTCAAATCCAGTCCGAGGATCCAAACCAGGAAAGACCAGCATGACAACAAATAAACGTCATTTTGATCAGTTGCGATGTCAACAAATCCATCTATGAGAAACACATAAAAAGGCAAAGAGCAGTCAAACGATCGAGAAAGAAGACAGAAAACATGCCAAAAGGCAAAGAAAACGTATCGCAAAGGCAGAATTATTCTTATTAAAAACTAGAAGAAGAAAAAAAGAAAAGAAAAGATTATATTAGATAAAAAAGTAGAAGAAAAAACAGTACTAACGATCGGCGACCAACACTAAAACTGGTGTCATTGCTGGTCAAACACAAATAAAAAACGTGAAGAAGAAAGTGGAGCGGCGACTTGAAAAAAAGATAAAATTTAATATGTCATGTTGTTTTATACCTAAAGATGAAATTTAATGTGTCATATTATTTTTCACAAAAATACTAAAATTGTTATCGATGTAGAATTATTTTATGTCCACACGTTGTATACGCAAATACTTATATTTATTTAATATAAAAATAAACCAACTTATTTTATATTTTTAAAATGTATACAATTGATTCAAAATCAGAATTTCATGTGTATAACTGAATCAAAATAAATGTTTTCATGTATATAATTGCACCAAATCAAAATCTATACTTCACATTATAAATTTGATTAAAACTAAATAATTTCAATATTTAAATCTATACAAGAGAATATAATAGTTTGATTTAATAGTGAGAGATAGTAATAAAAATATTAACGAGAAAAATAAAGTAATTTATCATTTTCATTTTTCACGTGATTAAGTTTTTGTTTAAAAACAATAGTTAAAGAATTATGTATATACGTTAATGCGCAATTTCATTTTATTTATACAAGTAATCTAGTTGATAGAAACGATAATTACTAAAAATATGTGGATAGTAGCCTGCAGGTATTACCTAGCGTTAATACAGAAACTAATACACCGTGCATCAACAGGTCGTTGTAGTATAGTGGTAAGTATTCCCGCCTGTCACGCGGGTGACCCGGGTTCGAACCCCGGCAACGGCGTAGATTTTTTTTTCTACCCCTTCTTGCTTCTGCAGAAGGAAAAAACGCTAAAAAGATGATAAGAATGGCGTCGCCCGGACTCGAACCGGAGACCTTCAGTGTGTTAGACTGACGTGATAACCAACTACACCACGACACCCTGATGTTTAGTTTCAACATTCGTTCAGTTTTTAAGAGTTGGTTTGGTGCCTTCAATACTTGCCTTTTTCATTACATATCAGTGAAAGGAATTTGGTTCCTCTGTCTGTCATTTTTATTATCTGAGTGTGTCCTTTTATGTTGGAAACTTTAAATGATGTTTAAGTAAGAATGAACCGATAAAACAAAGGAAAAATATTTTATGCACCGGTGGTTGAAACAAAATGTTTTTATGTGTCTTAGATTTAGGGTTTAAAGGTTTAATTTATGGTTTAGGGGTTTATATTTTAGGAGTTGCAGTTAGAATTTAGAGTTTAAAAGTTAGGGTTTATGGTTTATGGTTTAAGGTAATATACTAAGAATTTCAACTTTAACCTATAAACCCTAAATTCTAACCACAACGCCTAAAATTTAAATTCATAAAGCTAAACCCTTAAGCTTTAAACTATACATTTATCTCTAAACCCTAAATCTAAAATATTTGTAAAAGAATTTGTTTTCATTGTTGGTGCGTGAAATAATTACCCTAAAACAATTAGGAAGTGAGAAAAAGAAAATAGAGTTTTATATTGAATTTATGATAATCTGAATCCCCACAAAATACAACCTATGATTCGACAGAATCTCCTTTATCTTCATTACTGCTCTCGAAAATTAGATTATTATCTTTTTTTAAAAGAATCAGTTGATGTTTTATTCAAAATGATCAAATATAACTTACATAGAGAAAATGAGCAATAAAGAAAACAAAGCAAGAAAATTCAGGTAACAAAAAATAAATAAAAGAGATTCTGAAAACTTCTCAAACACCAAAGCAAGAATCCAAACATGTGAACACTAAATAAATAAATTTTAAGTTCTAATTCTAAATTCTAAATCTTACATCTTAAAAAAATACATCATACCTTAAATTCTCAAAACCCTAACATTAAACCTTAAATCCTAAATCTGTTGTGAGTAAAATAAAGAAGAACAAGAATAAGAACAAGAAGAACAAAGAGATGAGAGAAAGAGGGAGATTTGTATTATTCTCAAATATAGACTTGTATACAATGCCTTCAATGAATCATCTATTTATAGGCATAAGAAGTACATAATACATTAAACTCTAATTCATAGAGATAATATTCCTAATAATAAATAAATCAAACTCCTTTGATAAAGTTCTAATCATGATAGACATCCACATAGATAAATATTCATAACACTCCCCCTTGGATGTCTATGAAGATAATGTGCCTCGTTAAAACCTTACTAAGATAAAAACTCAGTGGAAAAAAAATTCTTTAGTGAAGGAAAAAGAGTACACACATCTTTGATACGCATAACATGTTGCCTCATTAAAAACCTTACCAGGAAAACCCATTGGGACAAAACCTCGGTTAAGGGAAAAAGAGTGCAACGCGTATTTACTCCCCCTCATGCAAACATCACAGAAGATCTTTGAATCTTCATAATTTAATCTTGAATATCATTTTTCTAAAGAAGATCGTGAGGGATGAAAACTTTGGAGTAATATGTTCTATGATGTATCCACTTTCAAACTGAGATATACATCTTGCGTTATCTTCACACAAGATAGCTTTTATCATATCTTGTAAAAGTAAATCCACATATCTTTTGGATATGTTGGGTCAATAGTCTTAGCCAAACACATTTTTTTTGGCTTGCCTCGTGCATAACAATTATTTCTACGACATTTGAGGAGGCATCAACGAATGTTTGAAGATCTAAATGTAATGATCTTTGTATATTCATAGATATTTCTTGACCAACTAATATATAGTGTTTCAAGACCAAGAAAAGATATAATTATCTTTATTCACATCCAACAATCTTACAACTATTGGGATACTCAATAGATATGCTTTATTCATATTGAATCTTCTTTAAGATTCTTTCAACTTATGTCTATTCATAGACAAAGAAATATATAAAAATGCTCGATCTTCAGGTCGAGATAAACTTGATGTCAAGATTCAAGTACTTGTATTGAAAGTACTTCATGAGTTTCCAATTTGAAGCTCTTTAGGAGTTCTAAAATTATCATAATAGATCTTGATCCAAACTCCTTTATAAAATACATAAGGAAATCTAATCATTCTTATAGTACTTTCTCAATTAGTATTCACTAAGGCGATTATACCAAATGCGCCAAAATATTCATGAGACATGTCTAAATAAATTTCCTCAGAAATTTCCAAATGCTTATAGCATTTTAGATCCTTCAAGGATAAATATGGATCCACAAATAATTAGACGCATGTAAAATTTTCAAAACTGCCAAAGTAATTGCATCCACCATGAAGTAATTAAAACTTTTCATAAATCATAGTTTAAGTCGTACTTTACGACTACTTATTTGTGCCTCACTTGCATTACACCTTTAGGTGTTTGGACTGTTGGTCCAAATACTTCTATTTTAGAAGTTCAAAGCGTCTTTCAACATTGGCCAATTCAATATCTATACTTCTGGATAGATTTTATACAAGATCCTCGATTTCTTTCTTTACTTCTATAGAAGTATTTTATGTAAAATTGTTTGTAAAATCGTTGTCGACAACTTTCCAATTTTCTGGTTCCATTCTCGTAATGACATAACTCATCGAGATCTCTTCAAGATTTCAATCTTTATTTCAGGTACCTGAAACTCTTATAGAGTTTTATTATTTGTTATGTCTTGGGTCTCTTCAGGAGCACCCGCCTCCAATATATGACCATCTCATATTACTTTCTATTTACGAGAATTTTGATCATTGGAACCATTTCAACGATCATGCTTCAGGCATGATTTACATTCTCTCGCTCTAACATGTAATTTAAACTTAGAGCATTTCAGCTGGTATATGAGACTTAATTACTCTCATTGGGTCAGTAAATATGTCTGGCAGTTGACATGTAATAACATGAATTATCTTATGAACTTCTAGTTCATATACGAGGATCTAGATAATGATAATTCATTTTCTTCTATCCAGCTGATTATTATCTCCCCCTGATGTTGAGAAAAATCATGTCATAAATGATTCTCCAATTAATGTTTAAGAATTTAAACATAAAAGGAGACTCGTACTCAATATATATTCTCAACCCTTTTTATTTACCCATTTTGTGCGTTGTGGTGGAGCAATTCATATCGCACATTCAAAAATCATAAAATGGGAAATGTATGGTTTCTGACCAAAAACCAATCATAATGGAGAGTTTATTATAACTCATTGGCTTGATGCGTATAAGTGTTGCTATATGGAAACACCATATATATAATAACTCTTTTGTTCTCGTAGTTTAGCTATTAAATAGGAGGCATCCAATTGAAATTTTGCTAAACTATATTTTTCATATTCAATAGGCTTTGTAACAACTGATATAGCCTAAAATATAAACCCACTAGCTTTTCAAGACGAATAGTCTAATTGCATAATCTGAATCTTTTAGAATCAATCTCACAAACTTCTGGTTGTAAGTCGATAAAACAATGTAGATGCATCTACTAAAATCATATAAAACTTTCCACATTTGTGGATATATGGGCCCATATTTCGTTCAGATATGCAAGACATACAGTCTTAACTTTAGTGCAAGAACTTTAAGTTCTAATTCTTTTGGTAAGTGGGATCATCTATATCCTTTGAGAACAAACAACACAAGAACTTTAGGTTCTTTTAGTAAGTGGAATTTAATCAATTCCTTTAAGCAACACAAGAACTTCACGTTCTTTAATAAGTGGAATTTAATCCATTCCTTTGAGAATAAGCACCACAAGAACTACAGGTTCTTTTAATACATGTGCATGTAAATCTCAATAATTTCTGCACCATTATTGATCAGGATGGTCTATCTGATCATGCCAACTATATATATGTGCGTATATATCTCTGAATTTGTAAACTCCTTGTTTACCATAACATGTAATTCAATCCTACTCGTACGTGTCTAGTACGACCATCAAAATTGTTCCTTTAAATAGGAATATATTTAACTCTTTCGGAGCTTTCAATTGAAATTATCTTTTGGTAGCAATATATAGCTCTCCTAGAGCTTTCAACTGACTTTTTGGCTACCAGAACTTATATCCATATTGGCTTATTTCAAATGCCAATTGATAACATATGTTATCTATAATTTCCAAGGGGATATTTTGCGAACTCATATTACTCTCTTTATGACTTTGACGAGTATAACGCAATGTGAATATGGAATAAAGTTCCATTTGACAATAACATATTTGCTCAACCAGAGCCTTTTGCGATATTAGTACTTCCGGATATAGTACTCACATTATTATCTTGCATTTTAATCGAGAAATGCATAATTGTGCACCTTTCAAAATGTGCTTTGTTTCATTTACTTCAGGTAATGAAAATATGTACTTTGCATCATTCACTTCGAGGAATGAAAAATATAAAATATAGCTCACCATATCAAGTCGATTATCTATCAGAGATAAACTTTCAAGTGCTCTTCCGAAGTATTGATATTTTAGTATTTTGAGAAATACTACTCATATTTCCCCTTGCATTTAAATGGGAAAAATATTTCTTGTGCTTAAGTACAATATGAGTACTTGCATTATCTGCTAGGCATAAATAGCCACAATTCTAGGCATAAATAGCCACAATTCATTGTATATTTTATTCCGGAAGTAATCATATTCTTCAAATAATAAATTAACAAAAAGCGTAAATAAATAATATATGAAATAAATAAACATAAAGCAAAATAATAAATAAAACGAATTAACATAAAATAAATAAAATAAAATAAAAACCAATTATTCATGTTAGAGGTTATAAGAGAAATAAAATAAATGGTAAATTAGTCCATTCAAGGGTTAATGAGAAATTTAACAATATCCAATTGAGTTGGACCAATAACGCCATAATTATTTTCGCCATAAACAAATTTTGTTTATATTTTATTTCATTTATCATTCATGATTATGGATAAAGTCCATAATACTTAGGCGTTTGACAAGTACGAAATCAATGGTTTATAACATCACATTGGTAAAAGGATTTCACTTCCTTAGAATGATCTTTATCACTCTTGTCATCCTTATAACTTCGCTACCAGCGGGTAGAAGTATTCTTAAAACGACTATATTTTTCATGTGTATATTCATAGCCTCGACCACGACCACAACTTTTAATGTGATTTTTTTTATTCCTTCCATAATATAATCTCACATTCACTTCAGGGAATGGAGTAGAGCCAGTGGACCTTTAAAACATTTTTCACATATCCTTATCACAGAGAACAAAGATTTAATCCTCGTACGCGGCATTGTTAAACCTGTCCACAAGGTCCTTTAAAAACCTCCTTTGAGACCAGTAGCCTCGCAGAACGGGATGTCCAGCCAATTATACTTGGATTATATCGAAATTATGTCTCTAATTGAATAATAATTTACCATGTTTGCATTCACTTCAGGGAATGAAACAGTTCCAATAATCGCATAAAATAAACATCATGCTTGCATTCACTTCAGGGAATGCCCCATCATTGATAATCGCATGGAATAAACAACATGCTTGCATTCACTTCAGGGAATGCCCCATCATTGATAATCGCATGGAATAAACATCATGCTTTGCATTCACTTCAGGGAATGCCTCCCAAAAAACTTTTTGGATCAAGACGAATTTTCGTAACTTGAAATTGGGAGAAGTCTATGGTCGAGTTTTTCGACGAAGAAGAAATATTGCTTTCGAGCAAATATATACTTTATAATAACCTTCTTGAAAATTCAAAATCATCATAATTAATCGCACATTAAAATAATAATATAAAGAATAAAAATAAAACAAAAAGTTACCGATATTGATTTTCCACTCAAAGACAATAGAGGCACAACAAATAACAAAGATAATTTCACATAATCTCTTTAAGTCATGTCTCTTTCCAAGCCATTTAAAGACACATACAACTCAAATTACGGTTAGAAACAATCAATAGAATAAAATAAATAATAAATTATTTAAGAATAAAATAGGATTAAAAAAAATATGCAATAACTAAAGTAAATATACTAGAAACTATAGGTAATCTGATATGAAATTTTAATTCTCTTTAAAGCATGCGTACATGTGATTAAGCAGTCATGCATTAAGGTTTTTTTTTCAATATAAAAAAAGATAAAGGAATATATATATACCTTTCGACCCCTATACACATAAATTTCACGAAAATTATGATAAAATATAAATGAATAAATCTCATGGTAATATTTAATATTTACCTATTCGTAAAGTACAACCGCACGATTTCTTGTGTGCACCATATCAGTACAACATTATGGTTCCCAAGTTTAATGGCGACCATATTGAGGAATCCGAAAAAGTATACATGATGAAAAGAACCACCAACAAGAACCACAATAATTGAGCGAGTCGTGCTACCATGCCTTTCAAAAATTAAAACCAGGTTAAAATATAAAAAGAAAGACAATCGGTAACTAAAAAAAATAAGGAGAAAAAAAAATATCTTTGGTTCATTCTATAATCAAATTCTTCTCGGTAACTTCTTTTGAATTCGAACGATGAAGACCTCAGTTGATTAGAGTCTCGTGCTGATAACGTGTTGTGAATAAAATAAAGAAGAACAAGAATAAGAACAAGAAGAACAAAGAGATGAGAGAAAGAGGGAGATTTGTATTATTCTCAAATATAGACTTGTATACAATGCCTTCAATGAATCATCTATTTATAGGCATAAGAAGTACATAATACATTAAACTCTAATCCATAGAGATAATATTCCTAATAATAAATAAATCAAACTCCTTTGATAAAGTTCTAATCATGATAGACATCCACATAGATAAATATTCATAACAAAATCTAATTTTTATGTGGGGCATAAATAAAGACACCAAAAAGAAGAAAAAATTTCTATTCGTCAGTAAAAAGTGGGAAAAAAATTATATTATGAGTTTAATTAATTATGGAATTAACTACTTCTCCATATGATTTAAAGAAATTATTCCATTAATTGCAAAATTGATGAATTAATAATGATGATGCTATATATTTTTTAAATTTATAACACGTAACTAATTTATATTTATTTAATAAAAATATTTAAATTTATTAATAAATAAGTAAAATAATGTTAGTCGATTATAACTAAGATTTTTTTAATAGTCTAAAGATAATTAGAATGTAGTATATGTTCATAAATATTCTTAACGAGTTGAACCCGCGTCTCCCTTGCACGCGCGACTGTTCAGTCACCCAATGCGCCCACGCGCCTGAACTCTCTGACCTTTCGCCTGCCACGGGCACGCGTCTGCCGCGACCATCTCCTGCAACCGGCACGCCTCCCTTCCCGATCAGGACTCTCGACATGCACCAGGGAGAAAAAACAGAGATCATGGGACTACAAAAGGCAAGAAAACGACGAAAATAAATAATAGCAAAAGCGAGATCAAAAGTCAACCAAGAGACAAGAGTATGAATGACAGAAAGCAAGCAAAAGATTGTAAGCGAAACAAGAGAAAGAGATAGAGCATAGATTGTAAGCGAAAAAGCGATCCGAAATTTTCCAGAGAAGAAAAAAAAAGAGAAGCACTTTGAGAGGTAGTTCCCTCTTCGTTTTCAGATTTTGCATGCATAAAAAAAGGAGCAAGAGTTTTCATCCTTTTACCTTTTTCGGCGTCACGTTTTCGGGGAGCTGCCTCGTTTTGTCTCCCGCTTCGATGCTGCCCTTTCATCGATGATAAGCCTCTGGCCGCACAAAGGCGCGTGCGGTGAGACGATGAAGGGAAAGCACACGGCGACCCTTTGTTTCGGGTTCTCAAACCCTAACGGAAAGTAAAAGGGGTAGAGTTTCTGATTTCAAGACTAAAAGTGGCAAAAGGGGGCTCTAAATGTTTTAAACCGGTTTTTGTAACTCTGTAACACCCGGGTTTAGGGGTCGGGTGAAAATAATATTTTAGTATTGTCTCGGGTTTCGATTCTAATATTTTATTTAATAAAGTAATGGTTTGGGCCTCGGGTTTTAAGATTTGGACCAATTTTAAATTGAGCCCAAAAGCCATGGTTGGCACCTATTGTGGTTTCCCTTTTTCTTTAAGGGCATTTTGGTCTTTGAACATTAAAGTTTAAACAATTATAAATAAAGGATGATTATCATCTTCTTCCTCTCCCTTCCATTTCATTCCAACGTGAAGAACATCTCTCCCTCCCCAAATACTATTTCATCTCCTTTCTCCTTCGTTTTGGCTCGGTTTTGAAAGGTAATTACGTTTTTGACTTGCTCTCAACTTCCTCTCTTCAAAAGTACAAGTAGTTTTCATTTTCATCCATGTTTTAGAATTTGGATTTTTTGGGAGATTTGAATGAAAATGGTTGTTTTATGGTGTTTAACTTGAGATTTTGATTTAACAATGTTAGATATGAAGTTTATGAACCAAACGGTTCAACATATATAATTTTTGAGGTGTTTTATAAAATTTCCGAATTTGTGTTTTGGAGGGTTTTTAGGAGGGTTTTTAGTTGAGTTTTGAGTGTGGTTTGTGTTGGAAATGGAGGGTCGATGATAGGGTATTGGTTGGGGGTCGTTTTGGAAGCAATTGGAAGTGTTAAATGTGTTGGAATCATCGGTTTTGGACTGTGCTAAAGGGCTGCTCGGAAATGACTTTTTGGTGGTTGTTCTTGGTTTGAAAAACAAGTGTTTGATGTTTGAATTTCATTCCGGGTTTGCTATGTTGTGTTGTGGATTGATTTGAGGTTAATTTACTTGTGTTGAGATGATTAGGAGCAAGGAATTTCGTTGGTAAAGTCTCGGGATCGATATCGGAAGTCATGGAGGCTTGAGTCGGCTTTGCTTGATTTACTTAAGGAAGTGAGGTGAGTGGTTAATGTTTTAATTTGATTTCAAAGATTGGTTCAAGCATGTGGTTGCGAAAATGTTTTTAAGTATCATCTTGGTTCAAAGTTGGTTTTGAAGAGTTTAGTTATTCAAGAGTAAATTGTGGTGAATTGTCTCTTTAATTTCCCCTTTTTACTGTTTGTTTTCATTACTTGTGGTGATGAATTGTTATGTATGAAATTCCAATATATTTGGGAGGAAGCATGTTGCTTCTTATTATATCGTTGATTTTGTGTGGTGGTAATTATGGTGTTGTTATATGCCTTGTGAGATAAGTGTAAGTTGGTGCAGGTTGTGCACGGAAATGGTGAGTAAGATCATTTGTGTTTGTTAAGGTTGATTGTAGCAATTTGGTGCCTATTTGTGGACTTGGTTGCAGCTTGTGTGGTTGTGTATGATATAGTGAGTACATGTTGTGTGATGGTGATTTGTGTGTTGTGTTGCATGGTTGTCGTTGCTCTGGTGATGTGTAGTCCCGCCAGTAGCAAAAGTATAAGACTCTGGTGATGTGTAGTCCCACCGGTAGTCACTGGTTGGGTATTCCTTTGATGTGTAGTCCCATTGGAAACCCACTAGTTGAAACGGTGATGTGTAGTCCCACCGTACTTGTATGTTGGTTGTGTTAGTGTAAATTACGTGTGTTGTCGATGCTCCGGTGATGTGTAGTCCCACCGGTAGTGACTAGTGGGATAGTACTTTGATGTGTAGTCCCATTGGAAATCCACTAGTTAAAACGGTGATGTGTAGTCCCACCGTAAGTGAAAGTTTGGTTATGCTTGTGCATACCATGAAGTGAAATGTTTATGTTGTTGACCTTTGGTTGAACTTGTATGTAGTAAATGGATTAGGTTGTTGGATGACTTGTATGTGTTGGCCTTTACTTTTAAAGGAAGCTTTGAACTCTGCATTGTTGTTGTTATGTTTTAGAGCTCTGCTCACTAAGCTTTATGCTTACGCTCTCCTTTTTCCGACAATGCAGATCTTTAGCTTGGAGTTAGCAAGGAGCAGGAAAAGGGCGTCCAAGCGTGTGGTAGTTTGCTCAAGTATGGTTTATTAAATAATGTAGTAGTCTAGCAATGGGAAATGCTATGTGTTTTAGGAGCTTGTATCTAGACTCCTTTGTGTTGGCTTTATGTTGTTAATGCCTCATGTTGATGGATTTGTAAACCATGTTTATGTTGATGCCTAAGTGTTTGTTTGGGAGGCTTATAGCCAGTCCTTGGATGTTTGTGTTGCTTTGATATTTGGATGCCATGTGTGGCTTGTAAAATCATGTTTAGATTGCCTTATATGAATGTTTTATGTTTGTTTGCTAAGGCATGAAACTCATGTATGCTTTGTATGCCTTCTTTGAATGATTATGTGGATTCTTTGGTTGAATGATGTTCGTCCATGTTGGGTGCCTTGTATGACTAGATTTTAGTTAATAGAGGCGGTATGAATGCTTGAATGAGTCTAGGGAAGTCTCAAAATGCATATAGAGTTGAGTTTTGTTGGTTTTGCTGATTTTTAGAGAGTTGCAGTGCAGGGCGTATCGATACGCCTGAGGGCCGTATCGATACGGTCTTGCCTGCAGGACTCAGTTTTGGCTGGGCGTATCGATACACTGGGGTGTATCGATACGGTATCAACTCTCTGGAATTCAAGTCAGGCTGAGCGTATCGATACACAAGGGTGTATCGATACGGTCCCAACTCTCTGAAATTCAGAGGAGTTGGTGGGTTTAGGTCGTATCGATACGGGGTTGTAGCGTATCGGTACGGTTCCATTTCGTTGACCTTGGAAAGTTGACCGAGAAGGGCGTATCGATACGCTCAAGGGTGTATCGATACGGTCTTCCCTGAGTTGACTGAGAGGGTTGACTTTGGTCAAGGCGTATCGATACCCTCTGTATGTGTATCGATACGTCCTGCTTAAAAAGGAAAATTTGGTTGTTTAATTGCATGTCTTGTGGGTTTCGTATCCGTGTTTGTTCGCTGCGTGTCCTATCACATAAGATTTAATAAAGGCATCTAGAAAAGATAAGAAAAAAAAATAGGGTTGCTAACCGAGGGGGAACCTTAACGGGTTTCGCTTCGGTTTTCCCCGTGTGGCCCACTCGGATCGGTCATCCGTCCAGACCGGGACGAGGGGGTTACATTTAGTGGTATCAGAGCCTAAGGTTACCGAGACCTTGGGCAGGTAAGTGAGGTAAGTTTGATGTGTTATGCTGTTGTTGTGTCTCGGTGAATATTTTGCCATGTATGCTTGATGTTTGCTTGTTAGTACGGTGTTTGAAAGCATGTGTAAGCTTGATGGTTGTGTTGAGGCGTAGTGTCGAGTTCCCATTGCTACTATTACTTATTTGAAAAGATTTTTGTAAAGGAGTATACTTGAGCACCTTGGACCCTTGCTCTTGCTAACCCTATATATTTTGTTTGTGTGTTTTGTTTATTATTGTACTATTGTCTTTGGGAAGTTTGAGGCCGAGGTGTAGGCCTGGAGTTTGTAATCATGAATCTGAGGTTTTAGAGGGTGTGAACGATGAGAGAATTCATCGCTTTAGTTCAGGGCAGTACGACAGTACCAGAGTTAGAGGTACAGTTTGTTTGTTTGGGTCAGCGTGTCTGTGAACTGGTTTCTGCTGAGAGAGAGCAATGTGACCGATCTTGATATGAGTTGGTAATAGAAGTAAAGACCTATGAGTTGGTCTCGGAATGATGTCGATGTCGTGGCAAGTAATTCGTCGATACAGTCATTGAGCTTGTTTTTCTGATTGATTCTGGATCTACGCGTCTGTGTATTTTGAGTGAGCATGCGAAGTTGTCGAATCTACCTTGTGGGGTACTAAGGATAGGTGTTAGTGTTACTAGTTCCTTCGAGGATACGATTGTGGTCGGAAAGATGTACAAGGGGTGTCTGTTGATGGTTCAGTGGCACGTGTTTTCAGTTGGTGCGATGGAATTGTTTTTTTTTCCGGCTTTGATATGAAGCTGTGCATGGATTGGCTTGTAGAACATAGAGTTAGGGTAGGCTTTGAGACAAATGTAAGTTTTCTTAAAGCTTAAGGATGACTATGAGACTGTAATGGTAGGTGGGAATGTGGATTTTGTATCGAATGTTGACCCAGCCTTAGAGGTCAAAGATTGAATTGAGTTTGGTTGACAGGTTTGCCTAAAAGATGTGATGGATTTAATTTTTGAGTGAGGATTAGACCGCAGAATGTTAGAATAGTTGATGTTTTCCTAAAGGTGTTGGCAAGAATTACTCGATTTGTCTCTTGTTAGGGAAGAAAAGTTTGTTATTGATACTGTCTCCGAGTTGCTCCTGTTTTGTTTGTTTTGTATCTCGTGATTCTCGACCGACTTGAGAGAGTGTTGAAGAATCAACTTCGAGATTTGTTAGACCTTAGATTCGTTTGGCTTAGTACATTATCATAGGGTGTGATAGTGTAACTTGTGAAGAAGAGTGATGACACTACGAGAATGTGTTTAGATTGCGGACAATTGAGATAATTGACAGTGAGTAGTTAGTATCCGTTTCCAAACGTCAGTGATTTGTTGATCAGTTGAGGGGTGTTTCAGTCTTTACAAGATTAAAGTGAGATCCGATTACTACCAGTTGATAGTGAGAGAGGTTGATGTACCGAAGGCAGCTTTCGGGACAAATGTGATCACTTGGGGTTTTGAATTATGTCGTTTTGATAGACTAGTGAGTTAGTCACCTTTATAGAGATGTTGAGCAGAATGTTTTCCTAAATCCTCGGTCAGTTTGTGGTAGTTCTCTTGGATGATACGTGGGAATATACACGTACTGAAGAAGATCATAACAAGCCTTGAAGTTAAGGTTGTGGACCCTTTTAGAGAATCCGTTGTATGCCAAGTTGAGCAAGTGTGGACTCTGAGTTGAGGAAGATGTTTCCCTAGGTCATGTAGATCAGTCGAGTATATTAGTGCAAACCTCAATTGGGCAGAAGAAGATATGAGTTGGAAGAAATTAAAGTCAGTGACATGTATCTATAGTTTCTAGGTCCAGCGCTGTTACTATCGAAGGGTTGTAAATGCTCTTTTGAAGATAGCTACCCCTTTGATAGATTGCTACAGAAGAACGTTCAGTTTATGTGTTAGATACGAGACGTTGAGCCTTTAGAAACTGAAAGAAACTTCGAAGAGAGTTAATGTAGTAACCGATGTTCCGAGTTAAAGTTGTTGTTAGATTAGTAGCCAAGTTGTGAGTTGTGTTTGCCGGATCTAGTTTATCATTGATAGTGGATCTGTGGTCGAGTTTCATGTTATGCCTGCTCTGAGTCAGATACTTAGAGAGAAACAGTTGTAAGACAGGTTCTTGGCACCTCACGTGCAAGAATTAGTGAAAGGAAGACCTCCAGAATACAGTTTTAGAGATGACAGAGTTTTGTAGTTCAGAGATAGAATAGTGGTGCCGACTAACATAGTGTTTTGAGACGTACTGTTTTGGCCGAAGCACATGACAGTTCTTGTGTATTGCATCCGAATAGTGTGAAGACATATTGTAGGTTGAAGATGAGTACTCGTGGATTGAGTTGATGGATAATGTGGTTCAGTATGAGAGTAAGTGTGCAATTTGTCAGCGTGCCAAGACCGAGCATCAGTTTCTTCTAGTTTGTTACATTCGGGGGAAATTCGTATTGAAAGTGGGTAATAGATTTGAGAGATCTTGTGTCTGATTCGCCTCCTATTTCCTCAGTGAGAACTTAGTTGAGTAATCAATGTTAGTTGCACTGTATGTGGTCCTTTATACATGTTCAAGTTACTTGTACCGTGAGTAAGATGGCGGAGTTGTGCCTTAGCAAGATTGTGAGTTGTACATTGTCTTGAGATCGATAATGGCCGATAGAGATTCGAGTTTTGACTAAATTTTTGAAGTCGTCTGCATAGTGTTTGGTTGTATGTTGAGGTCTAATGATCAGTCAGAGAAAGTTATGGGTTAGGTAATCAAACATTGTTGTATGAGATGGTGAATCGGGTTAGTCCTGTTGTTTGTTTGTTGCAGTTACCACCATAGTTAAAAGGAGGTATGTAATGTGTTCTGTGTATCTATGATTCAGAAGTGTGAATCAATTTTGTCTCGTGTTATGTTGTTAAAGAGTTTGAGTTGAGTTTAAAATGGTCATTAGAAGGAGGTATGTAATGTGTTATGTTGAGGTCTAAGGACCCGTTGAGATCTTGGCATCAGATAGCTAATGTTGTGTGGTAAGTCTACCGAGTTGGAAAGTATGTTGTAGTAAGAGAGAAAGTGTGGAGGAGCATGTGTTAGTGACTCTTCCTGTCTAATAAATTTCGGGGACGAAATTTCTTAAGTGGGGGAGAGTTGTAACACCCGGGTTTAGGGGTCGGGTGAAAATAATATTTTAGTATTGTCTCGGGTTTCGATTCTAATATTTTATTTAATAAAGTAATGGTTTGGGCCTCGGGTTTTAAGATTTGGACCAATTTTAAATTGAGCCCAAAAGCCATGGTTGGCACCTATTGTGGTTTCCCTTTTTCTTTAAGGGCATTTTGGTCTTTGAACATTAAAGTTTAAACAATTATAAATAAAGGATGATTATCATCTTCTTCCTCTCCCTTCCATTTCATTCCAACGTGAAGAACATCTCTCCCTCCCCAAATACTATTTCATCTCCTTTCTCCTTCGTTTTGGCTCGGTTTTGAAAGGTAATTACGTTTTTGACTTGCTCTCAACTTCCTCTCTTCAAAAGTACAAGTAGTTTTCATTTTCATCCATGTTTTAGAATTTGGATTTTTTGGGAGATTTGAATGAAAATGGTTGTTTTATGGTGTTTAACTTGAGATTTTGATTTAACAATGTTAGATATGAAGTTTATGAACCAAACGGTTCAACATATATAATTTTTGAGGTGTTTTATAAAATTTCCGAATTTGTGTTTTGGAGGGTTTTTAGGAGGGTTTTTAGTTGAGTTTTGAGTGTGGTTTGTGTTGGAAATGGAGGGTCGATGATAGGGTATTGGTTGGGGGTCGTTTTGGAAGCAATTGGAAGTGTTAAATGTGTTGGAATCATCGGTTTTGGACTGTGCTAAAGGGCTGCTCGGAAATGACTTTTTGGTGGTTGTTCTTGGTTTGAAAAACAAGTGTTTGATGTTTGAATTTCATTCCGGGTTTGCTATGTTGTGTTGTGGATTGATTTGAGGTTAATTTACTTGTGTTGAGATGATTAGGAGCAAGGAATTTCGTTGGTAAAGTCTCGGGATCGATATCGGAAGTCATGGAGGCTTGAGTCGGCTTTGCTTGATTTACTTAAGGAAGTGAGGTGAGTGGTTAATGTTTTAATTTGATTTCAAAGATTGGTTCAAGCATGTGGTTGCGAAAATGTTTTTAAGTATCATCTTGGTTCAAAGTTGGTTTTGAAGAGTTTAGTTATTCAAGAGTAAATTGTGGTGAATTGTCTCTTTAATTTCCCCTTTTTACTGTTTGTTTTCATTACTTGTGGTGATGAATTGTTATGTATGAAATTCCAATATATTTGGGAGGAAGCATGTTGCTTCTTATTATATCGTTGATTTTGTGTGGTGGTAATTATGGTGTTGTTATATGCCTTGTGAGATAAGTGTAAGTTGGTGCAGGTTGTGCACGGAAATGGTGAGTAAGATCATTTGTGTTTGTTAAGGTTGATTGTAGCAATTTGGTGCCTATTTGTGGACTTGGTTGCAGCTTGTGTGGTTGTGTATGATATAGTGAGTACATGTTGTGTGATGGTGATTTGTGTGTTGTGTTGCATGGTTGTCGTTGCTCTGGTGATGTGTAGTCCCGCCAGTAGCAAAAGTATAAGACTCTGGTGATGTGTAGTCCCACCGGTAGTCACTGGTTGGGTATTCCTTTGATGTGTAGTCCCATTGGAAACCCACTAGTTGAAACGGTGATGTGTAGTCCCACCGTACTTGTATGTTGGTTGTGTTAGTGTAAATTACGTGTGTTGTCGATGCTCCGGTGATGTGTAGTCCCACCGGTAGTGACTAGTGGGATAGTACTTTGATGTGTAGTCCCATTGGAAATCCACTAGTTAAAACGGTGATGTGTAGTCCCACCGTAAGTGAAAGTTTGGTTATGCTTGTGCATACCATGAAGTGAAATGTTTATGTTGTTGACCTTTGGTTGAACTTGTATGTAGTAAATGGATTAGGTTGTTGGATGACTTGTATGTGTTGGCCTTTACTTTTAAAGGAAGCTTTGAACTCTGCATTGTTGTTGTTATGTTTTAGAGCTCTGCTCACTAAGCTTTATGCTTACGCTCTCCTTTTTCCGACAATGCAGATCTTTAGCTTGGAGTTAGCAAGGAGCAGGAAAAGGGCGTCCAAGCGTGTGGTAGTTTGCTCAAGTATGGTTTATTAAATAATGTAGTAGTCTAGCAATGGGAAATGCTATGTGTTTTAGGAGCTTGTATCTAGACTCCTTTGTGTTGGCTTTATGTTGTTAATGCCTCATGTTGATGGATTTGTAAACCATGTTTATGTTGATGCCTAAGTGTTTGTTTGGGAGGCTTATAGCCAGTCCTTGGATGTTTGTGTTGCTTTGATATTTGGATGCCATGTGTGGCTTGTAAAATCATGTTTAGATTGCCTTATATGAATGTTTTATGTTTGTTTGCTAAGGCATGAAACTCATGTATGCTTTGTATGCCTTCTTTGAATGATTATGTGGATTCTTTGGTTGAATGATGTTCGTCCATGTTGGGTGCCTTGTATGACTAGATTTTAGTTAATAGAGGCGGTATGAATGCTTGAATGAGTCTAGGGAAGTCTCAAAATGCATATAGAGTTGAGTTTTGTTGGTTTTGCTGATTTTTAGAGAGTTGCAGTGCAGGGCGTATCGATACGCCTGAGGGCCGTATCGATACGGTCTTGCCTGCAGGACTCAGTTTTGGCTGGGCGTATCGATACACTGGGGTGTATCGATACGGTATCAACTCTCTGGAATTCAAGTCAGGCTGAGCGTATCGATACACAAGGGTGTATCGATACGGTCCCAACTCTCTGAAATTCAGAGGAGTTGGTGGGTTTAGGTCGTATCGATACGGGGTTGTAGCGTATCGGTACGGTTCCATTTCGTTGACCTTGGAAAGTTGACCGAGAAGGGCGTATCGATACGCTCAAGGGTGTATCGATACGGTCTTCCCTGAGTTGACTGAGAGGGTTGACTTTGGTCAAGGCGTATCGATACCCTCTGTATGTGTATCGATACGTCCTGCTTAAAAAGGAAAATTTGGTTGTTTAATTGCATGTCTTGTGGGTTTCGTATCCGTGTTTGTTCGCTGCGTGTCCTATCACATAAGATTTAATAAAGGCATCTAGAAAAGATAAGAAAAAAAAATAGGGTTGCTAACCGAGGGGGAACCTTAACGGGTTTCGCTTCGGTTTTCCCCGTGTGGCCCACTCGGATCGGTCATCCGTCCAGACCGGGACGAGGGGGTTACATTTAGTGGTATCAGAGCCTAAGGTTACCGAGACCTTGGGCAGGTAAGTGAGGTAAGTTTGATGTGTTATGCTGTTGTTGTGTCTCGGTGAATATTTTGCCATGTATGCTTGATGTTTGCTTGTTAGTACGGTGTTTGAAAGCATGTGTAAGCTTGATGGTTGTGTTGAGGCGTAGTGTCGAGTTCCCATTGCTACTATTACTTATTTGAAAAGATTTTTGTAAAGGAGTATACTTGAGCACCTTGGACCCTTGCTCTTGCTAACCCTATATATTTTGTTTGTGTGTTTTGTTTATTATTGTACTATTGTCTTTGGGAAGTTTGAGGCCGAGGTGTAGGCCTGGAGTTTGTAATCATGAATCTGAGGTTTTAGAGGGTGTGAACGATGAGAGAATTCATCGCTTTAGTTCAGGGCAGTACGACAGTACCAGAGTTAGAGGTACAGTTTGTTTGTTTGGGTCAGCGTGTCTGTGAACTGGTTTCTGCTGAGAGAGAGCAATGTGACCGATCTTGATATGAGTTGGTAATAGAAGTAAAGACCTATGAGTTGGTCTCGGAATGATGTCGATGTCGTGGCAAGTAATTCGTCGATACAGTCATTGAGCTTGTTTTTCTGATTGATTCTGGATCTACGCGTCTGTGTATTTTGAGTGAGCATGCGAAGTTGTCGAATCTACCTTGTGGGGTACTAAGGATAGGTGTTAGTGTTACTAGTTCCTTCGAGGATACGATTGTGGTCGGAAAGATGTACAAGGGGTGTCCGTTGATGGTTCAGTGGCACGTGTTTTCAGTTGGTGCGATGGAATTGTTTTTTTTTTCCGGCTTTGATATGAAGCTGTGCATGGATTGGCTTGTAGAACATAGAGTTAGGGTAGGCTTTGAGACAAATGTAAGTTTTCTTAAAGCTTAAGGATGACTATGAGACTGTAATGGTAGGTGGGAATGTGGATTTTGTATCGAATGTTGACCCAGCCTTAGAGGTCAAAGATTGAATTGAGTTTGGTTGACAGGTTTGCCTAAAAGATGTGATGGATTTAATTTTTGAGTGAGGATTAGACCGCAGAATGTTAGAATAGTTGATGTTTTCCTAAAGGTGTTGGCAAGAATTACTCGATTTGTCTCTTGTTAGGGAAGAAGAGTTTGTTATTGATACTGTCTCCGAGTTGCTCCTGTTTTGTTTGTTTTGTATCTCGTGATTCTCGACCGACTTGAGAGAGTGTTGAAGAATCAACTTCGAGATTTGTTAGACCTTAGATTCGTTTGGCTTAGTACATTATCATAGGGTGTGATAGTGTAACTTGTGAAGAAGAGTGATGACACTACGAGAATGTGTTTAGATTGCGGACAATTGAGATAATTGACAGTGAGTAGTTAGTATCCGTTTCCAAACGTCAGTGATTTGTTGATCAGTTGAGGGGTGTTTCAGTCTTTACAAGATTAAAGTGAGATCCGATTACTACCAGTTGATAGTGAGAGAGGTTGATGTACCGAAGGCAGCTTTCGGGACAAATGTGATCACTTGGGGTTTTGAATTATGTCGTTTTGATAGACTAGTGAGTTAGTCACCTTTATAGAGATGTTGAGCAGAATGTTTTCCTAAATCCTCGGTCAGTTTGTGGTAGTTCTCTTGGATGATACGTGGGAATATACACGTACTGAAGAAGATCATAACAAGCCTTGAAGTTAAGGTTGTGGACCCTTTTAGAGAATCCGTTGTATGCCAAGTTGAGCAAGTGTGGACTCTGAGTTGAGGAAGATGTTTCCCTAGGTCATGTAGATCAGTCGAGTATATTAGTGCAAACCTCAATTGGGCAGAAGAAGATATGAGTTGGAAGAAATTAAAGTCAGTGACATGTATCTATAGTTTCTAGGTCTAGCGCTGTTACTATCGAAGGGTTGTAAATGCTCTTTTGAAGATAGCTACCCCTTTGATAGATACAGAAGAACGTTCCGTTTATGTGTTAGATACGAGACGTTGAGCCTTTAGAAACTGAAAGAAACTTCGAAGAGAGTTAATGTAGTAACCGATGTTCCGAGTTAAAGTTGTTGTTAGATTAGTAGCCAAGTTGTGAGTTGTGTTTGCCGGATCTAGTTTATCATTGATAGTGGATCTGTGGTCGAGTTTCATGTTATGCCTGCTCTGAGTCAGGGTAATCGGTTATGCCTCTAGGTTAAGATATATGCCCTAGGTTACTTTACAAATCAACCCGTGGCCCTAGGGGGAATTTAGAACATGGTGTGGGAAGGAAAACGACTAGAGATCGAGAGAGAAGGTTAGGGTAATCGGTTATGCCTCTAGGTTAAGATATATGCCCTTACATAAGCTTTGGGCTCAAGTTATCTAATTTAACAAGGATTACAACTTTAATTAAAAGTATGATTCTAATAAATACTAAATCTTCAAGGAATCTACTTTTAAGTCGTCCTCCTTGTTTCTTGGGATTTTCTCTCCTTGAACTTTGGGCTTAGGATATCTTCTGATATAGGGCTTGGAAAATTATAGGGTTTTCACACGACAGACGGGTTGGATTTTCTCTATCTGTCGAGGTCCACTTTGCTTCTTCTCCTCAAAACTGCTGTCGTCCTTTGCTGTCACGGCGGCAACCATGGCAGCATCGTCCTCCTTGACTGCTTGTCCAGTTTAGCTCTTCTGTTTCACTGCCCAGCGCCTGCCCTCTCCATCTGCTACGGCAGCAACCTGCAAAAACAACCATTCTTAGTAGAAACTGTGCCTTTTAATATATTTGTGATGTTTTGCTGTAAACTGACCTAAATGCAATAAATAATGCTTGAATGCAACAGAAACATGGGTTAAAAAAGGTGTAAATAATAGAACTTTTACACACTCAACACACCCCCAAACTCAAGTTTTTGCTTGCCCTCAAGCAACTAAGACCTAAAAGAAAAAAATGAAATATTTTTGTTTTGGCTTTCAAACAGTGAACTTTCCCTTACCCGTCGTTCCTTCCCTGTGACGGCAGCAACCTGTCGGATAATTTAGGATCTGTCCGGAATCTCACTATAGTCCTCGTGCAGTGTGTGCATGCTTGTGAACAGTTATATGCCAAGACTCTCTTAGTTTCACTAGAATATTTCAGCTCTTAACTCGAATTTTTATGCCAAAGTTTATCTTTTGAAGGCACTTTTTCATGCTCATTTGATTTTTTTTGTTTTGACTCGATTTCTCTATTTTCTTTTTAGCTAAAGTTTTACTAGAGCCAGTTTTGGGCACCTCTAGTTAACTTCTTAGAGCCGGTTTCGGGCACCTCTAGGGCTGTTGAGTCTCTTTTGCTAAACTTCTTTCCTAGAGCCAGTGTTAGGCACCTCTAGGGGCCCTCTCCATCTGCTACGGCAGCAACCTGCAAAAACAGCCATTCTTAGTAGAAATTGTGCCTTTTAATATATTTGTGATGTTTTGCTGTAAACTGACCTAAATGCAATAAATAATGCTTGAATGCAACAGAAACATGGGTTAAAAAAGGTGTAAATAATAGAACTTTTACACACTCAACACACCCCCAAACTCAAGTTTTTGCTTGCCCTCAAGCAACTAAGACCTAAAAGAAAAAAATGAAATATTTTTGTTTTGGCTTTCAAACAGTGAACTTTCCCTTACCCGTCGTTCCTTCCCTGTGACGGCAGCAACCTGTCGGATAATTTAGGATCTGTCCGGAATCTCACTATAGTCCTCGTGCAGTGTGTGCATGCTTGTGAACAGTTATATGCCAAGACTCTCTTAGTTTCACTAGAATATTTCAGCTCTTAACTCGAATTTTTATGCCAAAGTTTATCTTTTGAAGGCACTTTTTCATGCTCATTTGATTTTTTTGTTTTGACTCGATTTCTCTATTTTCTTTTTAGCTAAAGTTTTACTAGAGCCAGTTTTGGGCACCTCTAGTTAACTTCTTAGAGCCGGTTTCGGGCACCTCTAGGGCTGTTGAGTCTCTTTTGCTAAACTTCTTTCCTAGAGCCAGTGTTAGGCACCTCTAGGGGCTATTCAAGTGCTAAGCTTCCTAGTCTAGTTTGGCTAAAAGAAGTCTAAGCAGTATAACAGTCACAATGGTGTTTAAGTTTTCAGAACTATAGAAAGACTCTAAACTTCTCCTAAAACTATCCTAAAGTCACTGCCATGACAGAGCTGTCACGACATGTAAGTTTAGTTCACAGTTTTCAGCCAAAATTTCCAATATTTTCATCTTTTTTTAAGACAAAAATAAACTCGAGGGTTGCATTGCCCTCAATGCAAATGACAAAATAACAATGAAAACAGATAAAGGCAGTACATCACAAAATATAGCAAGCATCAATAATAAGATAAGACACTTAAATTTAATCGCTGTCTTCGCTGCTGCTGCTGAGGCGGATCTGGCGGCTGGCTCTGGCTCTCGGGGCGGGCTGGGGCACGGGGGAGGCGGATGTGTTCTTGACCTCCCGTGGTGGCTGGATTCTGGTTAGGGAGATGTGGGGTGGTTGCTCCACAACCTGAACATCAGAGCTGCTGCTGTTCCCACCATTGATGCTGTCGGCTGTTGGTATGTTCTTTTTGTCTGCTACCCGCTTCTGCTTTTTCACTTGTGAAAATTCCTTTGATAAATCCCTCTTGATAGAGGGTTCATCATCGCTAGCAGCCCAAACAGATGAGGAGGAAAATCCAGCAATATAGGCATCAAGCTCCTCCGATGTCATTCTTCGTTTTGTGCCACGGGCAGATGGCTCAGCATGGGTGCTGCCTGCGGCTGTCGGGGCAAGTGATGGTGTGGAGGTGGCAGATGGTGTTTGTGGGGTAGCAGCAGGTGTAGGAGTGTGGACAGGGGTAGTGACAGTAAAGTAATGGGCAGGAAAAGTAGGGAAAGCAGCATCAGGGAAATTTAAAGTGCTTTGAATAAAAGTTACCGTAGAGGCGGTAAAGTCCCTGATGAAGGTCATTAAGCCCAACTGTCTTTCCTCCAGCTTCTGAATGACAGCTAGTATCTGGGTGGAGGAGTCTGTCGGAGCAGCTGCTGCGGCGGCAAGTTCAGTATTTTGCTGCTCTATTGATTCAGCTGTGGCGGCAGCGGGGTTGAATGATGACAGAGGGGTGGCCATGGTCAGTTCCATAAGGCTGAGGATATTCTTTTCTGTCCAACCTCGTCCTTTGACTACTAAATCAGTGCGTACTTCCGGAATGTTATGGCCGCGGTAGAGCGAAGTGATGAGGTATGAGAGGAAAAGTAGGCCCGTCGATCGATGTGCACATTCCAAAATACTCTCTCGCATATAACTGCCCATGTTAATGGGCCGTTCATTTAAAATGGAGTGTATCAATGCTAACCTTTGTTGGTCGACGGTGGTATGGTGGGATGACAGCATGATCCTCTTTTTTATGAAGGCATTCCATAGCTTTGCCTCTGGCAGCAGTTGGCTCCGCTTCACCGTGTGTGGGTTTTTCCGGTTGGTATTCCATTCGGTTCCTTCGTCGGTCAGTTCTGCCATGACAGCGTCACAGGCAGCAGCGTCTAATGTGTTGAGGAACTGTTGGTGTGCATCATCATTATGGCCGATGTAGAGGCCATATAAGGAGTTGATGTTCTCTGCTTGAAACGACACTTCTTTCCCTCGAACAAACACCGTTGTCGTCGTCCTGCTGCTGATGGCAGCATAAAATTCTCGTACCAGCGTCACGTTCATTTCCTCTGGCAGCTCCGCAAATGTTTGCCACAATAAAGCTCTAATCTTCCGGGATATGAATGGTTTGGGGCCCAGATTCTTTGCCTTTGGTGTATAGATAAAGCCTCGTTCTTCCCACATGTCTATGGTAGCAAAGGACTATGGGGGAGTTGCTGCTGGTGATGAAGTAGAGGCGGCATTGCGTCGGGTTTTTCTAGAAGACATATTAGTGCAAGGGTTGTGAAAAGTAAATGAAAACAAATGAAAACTAAAGAGGGAGAGCAAGTAAGAAAGGAAGAAGTGAGTGAAAATGACTACAGATCGAGAGAGAAGGTTAGGGTAATCGGTTATGGAAGAAGAGTTTGTTATTGATACTGTCTCCGAGTTGCTCCTGTTTTGTTTGTTTTGTATCTCGTGATTCTCGACCGACTTGAGAGAGTGTTGAAGAATCAACTTCGAGATTTGTTAGACCTTAGATTCGTTTGGCTTAGTACATTATCATAGGGTGTGATAGTGTAACTTGTGAAGAAGAGTGATGACACTACGAGAATGTGTTTAGATTGCGGACAATTGAGATAATTGACAGTGAGTAGTTAGTATCCGTTTCCAAACGTCAGTGATTTGTTGATCAGTTGAGGGGTGTTTCAGTCTTTACAAGATTAAAGTGAGATCCGATTACTACCAGTTGATAGTGAGAGAGGTTGATGTACCGAAGGCAGCTTTCGGGACAAATGTGATCACTTGGGGTTTTGAATTATGTCGTTTTGATAGACTAGTGAGTTAGTCACCTTTATAGAGATGTTGAGCAGAATGTTTTCCTAAATCCTCGGTCAGTTTGTGGTAGTTCTCTTGGATGATACGTGGGAATATACACGTACTGAAGAAGATCATAACAAGCCTTGAAGTTAAGGTTGTGGACCCTTTTAGAGAATCCGTTGTATGCCAAGTTGAGCAAGTGTGGACTCTGAGTTGAGGAAGATGTTTCCCTAGGTCATGTAGATCAGTCGAGTATATTAGTGCAAACCTCAATTGGGCAGAAGAAGATATGAGTTGGAAGAAATTAAAGTCAGTGACATGTATCTATAGTTTCTAGGTCTAGCGCTGTTACTATCGAAGGGTTGTAAATGCTCTTTTGAAGATAGCTACCCCTTTGATAGATTGCTACAGAAGAACGTTCAGTTTATGTGTTAGATACGAGACGTTGAGCCTTTAGAAACTGAAAGAAACTTCGAAGAGAGTTAATGTAGTAACCGATGTTCCGAGTTAAAGTTGTTGTTAGATTAGTAGCCAAGTTGTGAGTTGTGTTTGCCGGATCTAGTTTATCATTGATAGTGGATCTGTGGTCGAGTTTCATGTTATGCCTGCTCTGAGTCAGGGTAATCGGTTATGCCTCTAGGTTAAGATATATGCCCTAGGTTACTTTACAAATCAACCCGTGGCCCTATGGGGAATTTAGAACATGGTGTGGGAAGGAAAACGACTAGAGATCGAGAGAGAAGGTTAGGGTAATCGGTTATGCCTCTAGGTTAAGATATATGCCCTTATATAAGCTTTGGGCTCAAGTTATCTAATTTAACAAGGATTACAACTTTAATTAAAAGTATGATTCTAATAAAGACTAAATCTTCAAGGAATCTACTTTCAAGTCGTCCTCCTTGTTTCTTGGGATTTTCTCTCCTTGAACTTTGGGCTTAGGATATCTTCTGATATAGGGCTTGGAAAATTATAGGGTTTTCACACGACAGACGGGTTGGATTTTCTCTATCTGTCGAGGTCCACTTTGCTTCTTCTCCTCAAAACTGCTGTCGTCCTTTGCTGTCACGGCGGCAACCATGGCAGCATCGTCCTCCTTGACTGCTTGTCCAGTTTAGCTCTTCTGTTTCACTGCCCAGCGCCTGCCCTCTCCATCTGCTACGGCAGCAACCTGCAAAAACAACCATTCTTAGTAGAAACTGTGCCTTTTAATATATTTGTGATGTTTTGCTGTAAACTGACCTAAATGCAATAAATAATGCTTGAATGCAACAGAAACATGGGTTAAAAAAGGTGTAAATAATAGAACTTTTACACACTCAACACACCCCCAAACTCAAGTTTTTGCTTGCCCTCAAGCAACTAAGACCTAAAAGAAAAAAATGAAATATTTTTGTTTTGGCTTTCAAACAGTGAACTTTCCCTTACCCGTCGTTCCTTCCCTGTGACGGCAGCAACCTGTCGGATAATTTAGGATCTGTCCGGAATCTCACTATAGTCCTCGTGCAGTGTGTGCATGCTTGTGAACAGTTATATGCCAAGACTCTCTTAGTTTCACTAGAATATTTCAGCTCTTAACTCGAATTTTTATGCCAAAGTTTATCTTTTGAAGGCACTTTTTCATGCTCATTTGATTTTTTTTGTTTTGACTCGATTTCTCTATTTTCTTTTTAGCTAAAGTTTTACTAGAGCCAGTTTTGGGCACCTCTAGTTAACTTCTTAGAGCCGGTTTCGGGCACCTCTAGGGCTGTTGAGTCTCTTTTGCTAAACTTCTTTCCTAGAGCCAGTGTTAGGCACCTCTAGGGGCCCTCTCCATCTGCTACGGCAGCAACCTGCAAAAACAGCCATTCTTAGTAGAAATTGTGCCTTTTAATATATTTGTGATGTTTTGCTGTAAACTGACCTAAATGCAATAAATAATGCTTGAATGCAACAGAAACATGGGTTAAAAAAGGTGTAAATAATAGAACTTTTACACACTCAACACACCCCCAAACTCAAGTTTTTGCTTGCCCTCAAGCAACTAAGACCTAAAAGAAAAAAATGAAATATTTTTGTTTTGGCTTTCAAACAGTGAACTTTCCCTTACCCGTCGTTCCTTCCCTGTGACGGCAGCAACCTGTCAGATAATTTAGGATCTGTCCGGAATCTCACTATAGTCCTCGTGCAGTGTGTGCATGCTTGTGAACAGTTATATGCCAAGACTCTCTTAGTTTCACTAGAATATTTCAGCTCTTAACTCGAATTTTTATGCCAAAGTTTATCTTTTGAAGGCACTTTTTCATGCTCATTTGATTTTTTTGTTTTGACTCGATTTCTCTATTTTCTTTTTAGCTAAAGTTTTACTAGAGCCAGTTTTGGGCACCTCTAGTTAACTTCTTAGAGCCGGTTTCGGGCACCTCTAGGGATGTTGAGTCTCTTTTGCTAAACTTCTTTCCTAGAGCCAGTGTTAGGCACCTCTAGGGGCTATTCAAGTGCTAAGCTTCCTAGTCTAGTTTGGCTAAAAGAAGTCTAAGCAGTATAACAGTCACAATGGTGTTTAAGTTTTCAGAACTATAGAAAGACTCTAAACTTCTCCTAAAACTATCCTAAAGTCACTGCCATGACAGAGCTGTCACGACAGGTAAGTTTAGTTCACAGTTTTCAGCCAAAATTTCCAATATTTTCATCTTTTTTTAAGACAAAAATAAACTCGAGGGTTGCATTGCCCTCAATGCAAATGACAAAATAACAATGAAAACAGATAAAGGCAGTACATCACAAAATATAGCAAGCATCAATAATAAGATAAGACACTTAAATTTAATCGCTGTCTTCGCTGCTGCTGCTGAGGCGGATCTGGCGGCTGGCTCTGGCTCTCGTGGCGGGCTGGGGCACGGGGGAGGCGGATGTGTTCTTGACCTCCCGTGGTGGCTGGATTCTGGTTAGGGAGATGTGGGGTGGTTGCTCCACAACCTGAACATCAGAGCTGCTGCTGTTCCCACCATTGCTGCTGTCGGCTGTTGGTATGTTCTTTTTGTCTGCTACCCGCTTCTGCTTTTTCACTTGTGAAAATTCCTTTGATAAATCCCTCTTGATAGAGGGTTCATCATCGCTAGCAGCCCAAACAGATGAGGAGGAAAATCCAGCAATATAGGCATCAAGCTCCTCCGATGTCATTCTTCGTTTTGTGCCACGGGCAGATGGCTCAGCATGGGTGCTGCCTGCGGCTGTCGGGGCAAGTGATGGTGTGGAGGTGGCAGATGGTGTTTGTGGGGTAGCAGCAGGTGTAGGAGTGTGGACAGGGGTAGTGACAGTAAAGTAATGGGCAGGAAAAGTAGGGAAAGCAGCATCAGGGAAATTTAAAGTGCTTTGAATAAAAGTTACCGTAGAGGCGGTAAAGTCCCTGATGAAGGTCATTAAGCCCAACTGTCTTTCCTCCAGCTTCTGAATGACAGCTAGTATCTGGGTGGAGGAGTCTGTCGGAGCAGCTGCTGCGGCGGCAAGTTCAGTATTTTGCTGCTCTATTGATTCAGCTGTGGCGGCAGCGGGGTTGAATGATGACAGAGGGGTGGCCATGGTCAGTTCCATAAGGCTGAGGATATTCTTTTCTATCCAACCTCGTCCTTTGACTACTAAATCAGTGCGTACTTCCGGAATGTTATGGCCGCGGTAGAGCGAAGTGATGAGGTATGAGAGGAAAAGTAGGCCCGTCGATCGATGTGCACATTCCAAAATACTCTCTCGCATATAACTGCCCATGTTAATGGGCCGTTCATTTAAAATGGAGTGTATCAATGCTAACCTTTGTTGGTCGACGGTGGTATGGTGGGATGACAGCATGATCCTCTTTTTTATGAAGGCATTCCATAGCTTTGCCTCTGGCAGCAGTTGGCTCCGCTTCACCGTGTGTGGGTTTTTCCGGTTGGTATTCCATTCGGTTCCTTCGTCGGTCAGTTCTGCCATGACAGCGTCACAGGCAGCAGCGTCTAATGTGTTGAGGAACTGTTGGTGTGCATCATCATTATGGCCGATGTAGAGGCCATATAAGGAGTTGATGTTCTCTGCTTGAAACGACACTTCTTTCCCTCGAACAAACACCGTTGTCGTCGTCCTGCTGCTGATGGCAGCATAAAATTCTCGTACCAGCGTCACGTTCATTTCCTCTGGCTGCTCCGCAAATGTTTGCCACAATAAAGCTCTAATCTTCCGGGATATGAATGGTTTGAGGCCCAGATTCTTTGCCTTTGGTGTATAGATAAAGCCTCGTTCTTCCCACATGTCTATGGTAGCAAAGGACTATGGGGGAGTTGCTGCTGGTGATGAAGTAGAGGCGGCATTGCGTCGGGTTTTTCTAGAAGACATATTAGTGCAAGGGTTGTGAAAAGTAAATGAAAACAAATGAAAACTAAAGAGGGAGAGCAAGTAAGAAAGGAAGAAGTGAGTGAAAATGACTAGAGATCGAGAGAGAAGGTTAGGGTAACCGATTACCCTAACCCTAGTGGATCTGTGGTCGAGTTTCATGTAGTAACCTAGGGCATATATCTCTAGTTTTGCTAAAAGAAGTCTAAGCAGTATAACAGTCACAATGGTGTTTAAGTTTTCAGAACTATAGAAAGACTCTAAACTTCTCCTAAAACTATCCTAAAGTCACTGCCATGACAGAGCTGTCACGACAGGTAAGTTTAGTTCACAGTTTTCAGCCAAAATTTCCAATATTTTCATCTTTTTTTAAGACAAAAATAAACTCGAGGGTTGCATTGCCCTCAATGCAAATGACAAAATAACAATGAAAACAGATAAAGGCAGTACATCACAAAATATAGCAAGCATCAATAATAAGATAAGACACTTAAATTTAATCGCTGTCTTCGCTGCTGCTGCTGAGGCGGATCTGGCGGCTGGCTCTGGCTCTCGGGGTGGGCTGGGGCACGGGGGAGGCGGATGTGTTCTTGACCTCCCGTGGTGGCTGGATTCTGGTTAGGGAGATGTGGGGTGGTTGCTCCACAACCTGAACATCAGAGCTGCTGCTGTTCCCACCATTGCTGCTGTCGGCTGTTGGTATGTTCTTTTTGTCTGCTACCCGCTTCTGCTTTTTCACTTGTGAAAATTCCTTTGATAAATCCCTCTTGATAGAGGGTTCATCATCGCTAGCAGCCCAAACAGATGAGGAGGAAAATCCAGCAATATAGGCATCAAGCTCCTCCGATGTCATTCTTCGTTTTGTGCCACGGGCAGATGGCTCAGCATGGGTGCTGCCTGCGGCTGTCGGGGCAAGTGATGGTGTGGAGGTGGCAGATGGTGTTTGTGGGGTAGCAGCAGGTGTAGGAGTGTGGACAGGGGTAGTGACAGTAAAGTAATGGGCAGGAAAAGTAGGGAAAGCAGCATCAGGGAAATTTAAAGTGCTTTGAATAAAAGTTACCGTAGAGGCGGTAAAGTCCCTGATGAAGGTCATTAAGCCCAACTGTCTTTCCTCCAGCTTCTGAATGACAGCTAGTATCTGGGTGGAGGAGTCTGTCGGAGCAGCTGCTGCGGCGGCAAGTTCAGTATTTTGCTGCTCTATTGATTCAGCTGTGGCGGCAGCGGGGTTGAATGATGACAGAGGGGTGGCCATGGTCAGTTCCATAAGGCTGAGGATATTCTTTTCTGTCCAACCTCGTCCTTTGACTACTAAATCAGTGCGTACTTCCGGAATGTTATGGCCGCGGTAGAGCGAAGTGATGAGGTATGAGAGGAAAAGTAGGCCCGTCGGTCGATGTGCACATTCCAAAATACTCTCTCGCATATAACTGCCCATGTTAATGGGCCGTTCATTTAAAATGGAGTGTATCAATGCTAACCTTTGTTGGTCGACGGTGGTATGGTGGGATGACAGCATGATCCTCTTTTTTATGAAGGCATTCCATAGCTTTGCCTCTGGCAGCAGTTGGCTCCGCTTCACCGTGTGTGGGTTTTTCCGGTTGGTATTCCATTCGGTTCCTTCGTCGGTCAGTTCTGCCATGACAGCGTCACAGGCAGCAGCGTCTAATGTGTTGAGGAACTGTTGGTGTGCATCATCATTATGGCCGATGTAGAGGCCATATAAGGAGTTGATGTTCTCTGCTTGAAACGACACTTCTTTCCCTCGAACAAACACCGTTGTCGTCGTCCTGCTGCTGATGGCAGCATAAAATTCTCGTACCAGCGTCACGTTCATTTCCTCTGGCTGCTCCGCAAATGTTTGCCACAATAAAGCTCTAATCTTCCGGGATATGAATGGTTTGAGGCCCAGATTCTTTGCCTTTGGTGTATAGATAAAGCCTCGTTCTTCCCACATGTCTATGGTAGCAAAGGACTATGGGGGAGTTGCTGCTGGTGATGAAGTAGAGGCGGCATTGCGTCGGGTTTTTCTAGAAGACATATTAGTGCAAGGGTTGTGAAAAGTAAATGAAAACAAATGAAAACTAAAGAGGGAGAGCAAGTAAGAAAGGAAGAAGTGAGTGAAAATGACTAGAGATCGAGAGAGAAGGTTAGGGTAACCGATTACCCTAACCCTAGTGGATCTGTGGTCGAGTTTCATGTAGTAACCTAGGGCATATATCTCTAGTTTTGCTAAAAGAAGTCTAAGCAGTATAACAGTCACAATGGTGTTTAAGTTTTCAGAACTATAGAAAGACTCTAAACTTCTCCTAAAACTATCCTAAAGTCACTGCCATGACAGAGCTGTCACGACAGGTAAGTTTAGTTCACAGTTTTCAGCCAAAATTTCCAATATTTTCATCTTTTTTTAAGACAAAAATAAACTCGAGGGTTGCATTGCCCTCAATGCAAATGACAAAATAACAATGAAAACAGATAAAGGCAGTACATCACAAAATATAGCAAGCATCAATAATAAGATAAGACACTTAAATTTAATCGCTGTCTTCGCTGCTGCTGCTGAGGCGGATCTGGCGGCTGGCTCTGGCTCTCGGGGCGGGCTGTGGCACGGGGGAGGCGGATGTGTTCTTGACCTCCCGTGGTGGCTGGATTCTGGTTAGGGAGATGTGGGGTGGTTGCTCCACAACCTGAACATCAGAGCTGCTGCTGTTCCCACCATTGCTGCTGTCGGCTGTTGGTATGTTCTTTTTGTCTGCTACCCGCTTCTGCTTTTTCACTTGTGAAAATTCCTTTGATAAATCCCTCTTGATAGAGGGTTCATCATCGCTAGCAGCCCAAACAGATGAGGAGGAAAATCCAGCAATATAGGCATCAAGCTCCTCCGATGTCATTCTTCGTTTTGTGCCACGGGCAGATGGCTCAGCATGGGTGCTGCCTGCGGCTGTCGGGGCAAGTGATGGTGTGGAGGTGGCAGATGGTGTTTGTGGGGTAGCAGCAGGTGTAGGAGTGTGGACAGGGGTAGTGACAGTAAAGTAATGGGCAGGAAAAGTAGGGAAAGCAGCATCAGGGAAATTTAAAGTGCTTTGAATAAAAGTTACCGTAGAGGCGGTAAAGTCCCTGATGAAGGTCATTAAGCCCAACTGTCTTTCCTCCAGCTTCTGAATGACAGCTAGTATCTGGGTGGAGGAGTCTGTCGGAGCAGCTGCTGCGGCGGCAAGTTCAGTATTTTGCTGCTCTATTGATTCAGCTGTGGCGGCAGCGGGGTTGAATGATGACAGAGGGGTGGCCATGGTCAGTTCCATAAGGCTGAGGATATTCTTTTCTGTCCAACCTCGTCCTTTGACTACTAAATCAGTGCGTACTTCCGGAATGTTATGGCCGCGGTAGAGCGAAGTGATGAGGTATGAGAGGAAAAGTAGGCCCGTCGGTCGATGTGCACATTCCAAAATACTCTCTCGCATATAACTGCCCATGTTAATGGGCCGTTCATTTAAAATGGAGTGTATCAATGCTAACCTTTGTTGGTCGACGGTGGTATGGTGGGATGACAGCATGATCCTCTTTTTTATGAAGGCATTCCATAGCTTTGCCTCTGGCAGCAGTTGGCTCCGCTTCACCGTGTGTGGGTTTTTCCGGTTGGTATTCCATTCGGTTCCTTCGTCGGTCAGTTCTGCCATGACAGCGTCACAGGCAGCAGCGTCTAATGTGTTGAGGAACTGTTGGTGTGCATCATCATTATGGCCGATGTAGAGGCCATATAAGGAGTTGATGTTCTCTGCTTGAAACGACACTTCTTTCCCTCGAACAAACACCGTTGTCGTCGTCCTGCTGCTGATGGCAGCATAAAATTCTCGTACCAGCGTCACGTTCATTTCCTCTGGCTGCTCCGCAAATGTTTGCCACAATAAAGCTCTAATCTTCCGGGATATGAATGGTTTGAGGCCCAGATTCTTTGCCTTTGGTGTATAGATAAAGCCTCGTTCTTCCCACATGTCTATGGTAGCAAAGGACTATGGGGGAGTTGCTGCTGGTGATGAAGTAGAGGCGGCATTGCGTCGGGTTTTTCTAGAAGACATATTAGTGCAAGGGTTGTGAAAAGTAAATGAAAACAAATGAAAACTAAAGAAGGAGAGCAAGTAAGAAAGGAAGAAGTGAGTGAAAATGAAACGGGGTTATATAGAAAAGGATTTGCTGCCCGTTGAAACTGTAACGGCAGGCGCGAATAACGGGGCCGGCTGTTGAGCTTTAGCGTGTCTGACACGTCTGACACACGTTCCGCGTCTGTTACGCGTCTGTGACGTGTTTCCGTGTCTGTCGTGACAGCGTGATGACAGCCTGTATTTTCCGCGTCTGTCGCGGCAGCTGTAACGACAGGCTTCAATATTGGGCTTTGTTGGGTTGATGGATTGATGGTGGGCTGAGTTCACTTCTCCTATTCTTCTTGACTCCTTTATTTCCTAAAAACAATAAACACAAAAACATTATTCAAATTAAAATAAACCTTATTTCCTAATAAATAATAAAAAATAAAAAATAAATGAAAATAAAATTTAGGTTAAATTAGGGATGCCAGGTGGGGCATCTCCTAAGGTAACCACTTCCTGCATTCCTGGGGCTTCAGTCCCCTGATAATGCTTGAGGCGCTGTCCGTTGACTTTGAATTGGTGCCCGTCTTTTAATGATCGGATTGTGATGGCACCATGGGGAAAAACCTGTACGACTTGGAATGAGCCAGACCATCTAGATTTCAGTTTCCCTGGGAAAAGTTTCAGTCTAGAGTTGAACAACAATACAAGCTGCCTTGGGCAGAACTGTCGTGGCAGCAACTTCCTGTCATGCCACTTCTTAGTTTTCTCCTTGTAGATTCTTGCATTGTCATAGGCCATTGTCCGGATTTCTTCAATTTCGTTCAGATCTAACAGCCTTTTCTGCCCTGCCCTATCCAAGTCCATATTCACTGCCTTGATTGCCCAGTATGCTCTGTGCTCTATCTACACAGGTAGATGGCATGTTTTCCCATAAATCAATCGGTACGGAGACATGCCCAATGGAGTCTTAAAAGCTGTCCTATATGCCCATAACGCATCATTGAGGAGTAAAGACCAGTCTTTCCTAGTTGGCTTAACCATCTTCTCAAGAATGTTCTTAACTTCCCTATTAGATATCTCAGCTTGTCCATTGGTTTGTGGGTGATATGCTGTAGCGATCCGATGCTTAACACCATATTTTTTCAAGGCAGCAGCAGTAACCCTATTGTCGAAATGTCTCCCTTCATCACTGATAATCGCCTTAGGGATGCCAAACCTAGAAAAAATGTTCTTGTATAAAAACCGTTGAACTGTCTTGGCATCATTCTTTTGAGTGGTGATTGCTTCAACCCACTTAGAGACATAATCTACTGCCAGGAGGATATATAGATTCCCACATGAAGATGGAAAAGGTCCCATAAAATCAATCCCCCAAACGTCGAAGATCTCGACTTCTAGAATGTTCTGCAGCGGCATCTCGTTTCTCCGTGAGATGTTTCCTGTTCTTTGGCACCTGTCACGGCTCTTGTAGAAGATTTGTGCATCTTTATATAGTGACGACCAATAAAACCCTGACTGCAGCACCTTGGCAGCAGTTTTGTTGCCTCCTAAGTGACCTTCATACTGTGAAGCATGGAAGTGATGTAATATGTCTTTCTGCTCCTCCTGTGGTACACATCTCCTTATAACCTGATCTGCACAAATTTTGAAAAGAAGAGGTTCGTCCCAATAATAATGCTTAACATCATTTTGGAACCTCTTCCTGGCTTGATAATTAAGATCAGAAGGGATTATTCCGCTAACTAAGAAATTAACGAAATCTGCATACCAAGGAAGTTCAGAATGCTTACCTGCCGCCATGGCGGTCGCGGCAGTGATTGCGGCAGCAAAGAGCTGCTCGTTTGGGAAGGTCTCCAGAATGTTTGTCTCATCTATTGGTAGACTCTTTCCCTTCTCCAATCTTGACAAGTGATCTGCCACCTGATTTTCTGTCCCTTTTTTGTCTTTGATTTCAAGGTCGAATTCTTGTAATAGCAGGATCCACCGTATCAATCGAGGCTTTGCATCCTTTTTAGCGAACAGATATTTGAGGGCAGAATGGTCTGTGTGCACTATGACCTTCGTTCCATGTATGTAAGAACGAAACTTGTCAATGGAGAATACCACAGCTAACAACTCCTTCTCTATGGTGGTGTAGTTCACTTGGGCGTCATTCAGTGTCTTGCTGGCATAGTATATGACATGAAACAATTTGTCTCTCCGCTGCCCAAGTGCTGCCCCGACAGCATAGTCACTAGCATCACACATGATCTCAAACGGCTGTGTCCAGTCTGGTGGCTGTACTATTGGGGCTGTTACCAGCTTTTCCTTCAGAACCTTGAATGCCTCAGTACATTCATCATTAAATTCAAAGGGTCGGTTCTGCTCCAAGAGATGGCATAGGGGCTTGGTGATTTTTGAGAAATTCGCAATGAACCTCCTGTAAAAACCAGCATGTCCTAAGAAGCTTCTAATTCCCTTGACTGTGGTCGGTGGCGGCAGCTTTTCGATCACCTCTATTTTAGCCCTGTCGACTTCTATCCCACGGCAGCTAATCTTATGGCCAAGGACTATCCCTTCATCCACCATAAAGTGGCATTTTTCCCAATTTAAGACCAGGTTTGCTTTTTCACATCTTTCAAGTACCTTTTGTAGATTGCCTAGGCAGCTCTCAAAATCGTCCCCAAAGACTGAAAAATCATCCATAAAAATTTCCAGGAAGTCCTCCACCATATCGGAGAATATGGCCATCATGCACCTTTGGAAGGTGGCGGGTGCATTGCATAGTCCGAATGGCATTCTCCTAAAAGCATAAGTTCCGTAGGGGCATGTGAATGTCGTCTTTTCTTGATCTTCCGGTGCGATAGCAATTTGATTGTAACCTGAATAACCATCAAGAAAACAATAGTAAGGTTTACCCGCTAATCTATCAAGCATTTGATCTATAAAGGGTAAAGGAAAGTGGTCCTTTCGGGTAGCTTTGTTAAGCTTCCGATAGTCCATACAAACCCTCCAACCGGTCACAGTCCTGGTTGGGATTAACTCATTGTTTTCATTGGTTACCACGGTCATTCCTCCTTTCTTGGGAACACATTGCACCGGGCTCACCCACTTGCTGTCGGAGATGGCGTAAATAATACCAGCATCTAACCATTTGATTATCTCTTTACGCACCACCTCTTTCATCGCATGGTTTAGCCGCCTTTGAGCATCTATAGTCGGCTTATGATCTTCCTCTAACAGGATTTTATGCATGCATAACGTCGGACTAATGCCTTGAATATCAGCTATCGTCCATCCAATTGCCTTTTTGTGCTGCCGCAGTATCCCTATTAGCTGTTGTTCCTGTTCCTGCATCAACTTGGAAGAGATGATTACGGGCAACGTATCATTTGAACCAAGAAAAGCATATTTTAGCTGCCCTGGCAGGGGCTTCAGTTCTAAAACAGGGGGCTCAACAGTAGATGGCTTTTAGATTGCATGGTTATCCGAAGTATAATTTAAAGGTTCGATTAACTTACCTGGACGATCGCCTATCCAGTTTACCTCCTCCTAATCTTCAGTATCAGATGTATCAGATTATGAGGAGTTGCTATCGTCGGTGCTGTCGTGACAGTCCTGTAAGTGGCTGCCGAGGCAGTGACCAATGTTAATGTCGTGAAAGCCCGACCTGATGCAGGGTTGATCAAAGGTAACTTCAGTGATACCTTTGCATTCCTCATCTGCATCAACATGTTTCATAGCTTGGAGAACATTCAATTTTATCTCTTGATCGTTCACTCTCATGGTGAGTTCTCCTTTTTCCACATCAATCAGTGATCTTCCCGTGGCTAAGAAGGGTCGCCCAAGGATGATTGGTGCGTTTTCGTCTGCTTCACAATCTAAAACAAGAAAGTCAGCAGGAAAAATAAATTTATCCACTCTTACCAGAATATCTTCGATTTTTCCTTTCGGATGAACGTAAGAGCGGTCTGCCAGCTGCAGAATTACTGTCGTGGGCCGCGCCTTTCCAATACCTAATTTCTGAAAAACAGATTTTGGCATTAAATTAATACTAGCACCAAGATCACAAAGTGCCTTACCCACATATTTATCTCCGTTTACACAAGGTATGATGAAGCTCCCCGGATCCTTCTTTTTCTGGGGTGGCTGCCTATGAAGAATACTCATACATCCTTCCGTCATCTTAACCGTTTCAAATTCCCCAAGTTTAGATTTCTTTGACATGACATCCTTGAGAAATTTGGCGTAACTGGGCATCTCCCTCACGGCATCTAGCAGCAGAATATTAATATGAACCTGTTTAAAAATATCATAAATTTTTTTGAGCTGAGATTCTTGTTTTGCTTGCTGTAACTGTTGAGGAAAAGGAGGTGAGGGACGATAATCAGCAATACATCCTTCCCACTGCATACGAATCTGAGGAAGTTTGGGTTTATCATTATTCTCCTCTGTCGCTTCTGCTGTCGTGACAAGCTCATCGGCAGCAGGCTGGTTGTTACCTGTCAGGGTAGCTTCCTCGGCAGGTCTGTCCAAGGCTGGTTTCTTCACTGTTTCAGTTTCCTTCTCTGGCCCTGGTAGTATCTTCCCACCCCTAGTAGTAATGGCTTTACACTGCTCATGTGTGGGCTGTCTAGCATTTTCAGTATTGCTAGGAAATCCTCCAGTCTGCCTCGGGTTGATAAGCTGGGAAACCTGACCCATTTGTGTCTCCAAAGATTTCAGAGTAGCTTCATGATTTGTCATCCGCATCTTTGTTTCATCCATGAATGTCTCCGTCTTCTTGACAAATTGATTCATGTTCTCAATATAATTTCCTGTCTGAGACATAAACGTAGCCAGAGTCTATTCCAATATACTGTTCGTGGCAGCTGGGGGCTGTTGTTGCTGCTGCTGCGGCTGCTGTCGTGTCATCAATCTAGGTCCTCCCTGATTCTGATTATTGTGTGCTTGAGGATTCAGGGCATTATTAGGATTACTCCAAGAAAACTTGGGGTCCTTCCTCCAGTTGGGATTATAGTTGTTGGAGTTGTAATTCGGCTTGTTGTAATTTCCAACATACTTTCCCTCTTCTAACTGTATTGGACATTCCTCCGAACTGTGATTTCCCTCACAAATTTCACATACCTCCTCGACAGCAAATCCATGTTGTGCATCCTCGTTCAAGAGTTTTTTCATTGCCTTAGTAAGGTATGCCACCCGTGATTTCATCGTGTTGTCGGCCTCATAATCCTTGACAGCTAGTACCCGTTTACCCCCTTTTCTTGCTGTCAGAAACTGCTCCTCATTCTTAGCCAAATTTTTCAATACTTGCATTGCCTCATCCGGGTCTTTGTCCAATAGTAATCCGTTTGCTGGTGAATCAATTCGAATACGAGTTTGTAAGTTGGTAGCATTATAAAACTTGGTTACCTGGTTCCAGACGGGGAATCCATGCATAGGGCAGTTCCGTAGAAGAGTAGTAAATCTGTCCCAGGCCTCGTGCATCGGCTCGTCATCTTCCTGTTGAAAAGTAGCAATTTCATTACGCAATCGCTCAGATAAATGTAAATGATTAAAACGAGATAAAAATTCACGAGATAAATCTGCCCAAGTTCTAATTGAACCCGGCGTAAGTTTATTCCACCAAGTCTTTGCTCTGTCCCTCAATGAATGGGGAAATAATCGAAGCCTCAGTATCTCCGGATTAACTCCTAGTAGTCTAAACGAACCACAGATTTCCTGGAATGTTTTTAAATGCTCCCTAGCATCCTCTGTAACAGCACCACTGAATTGGCCGGCATTGTTGATCATGCTAAACATAACAGGTTTCAGTTCAAAGTTGTCAACTTCAATATCCGGCAGCGTGGTTTCCAGTTCTACATGATCGTTCAACATGTAGTCACGACAGGACCGTCGCCCGGCAGCGGCAGGCGGGTCACCGACAGGCAGTATAACAGCTCCAACAGGCGGGTCGTTTCCATTGTGGGCCATCTTCTCTAACTGTTCCTCAAGGTACTCGTTCCTGGCTAGTAAGTACGAAGTTGTTTCTTGAGATTGAATGATCGTTCGATTTCTGGATCTAATGGATACCCAGGATCTTTACCTCGGTTCGATCTGCGCATAAACAAGAAACCTTGTGAAAAGCAAGAGTTGAATAAATCAAAGAAAGACAGAAAAATAAAAATAAAAACAAAAACGAAAAGTGCAGTAAAAGAAAAGGTAGAGTTGTGTTGCCAATCCCCGGCAACGGCGCCAAAAACTTGTTGCGTGTAAAATAGTCTATCGCAATTGTAGTGCAAGTATACACGACGCAAGTAGTAAAGTGATACGAAGTATCGGATATCGTCTCCACAGGGATTGGGCTAATAGCTTCACCTTAGTTCACTGCACGAAAGTAAAGAAAATATTTGAGAAAGTTGTCACGAGAATAATAAAGTAAACGTAAATAAAAGAGTAGAGATATCAAGATAGAGAGAATGGGCTGATATTGAATTGCTCAGTAGTGCAGGTATTGCAGAGTTTAGGAAATCCAGTTCTGTCGTCGCGCCCGTCGCGGCAGCACCTGTCGCGGCAGCAGTCCGTTGATTGTCGCGGCAGCAAACACTCAACTCCATACTTCAAGTTTGGCAAGAATCCCAGATGTGCCTTGGCCTATCCCTAGGTCCAAGTCCGTCGATGATCACGCCTTTGATGATACCTCCCGGCGTGAATCGAAGGATGAACATTGATGTGGATGAATTCTTCTTTAGCCACTTAACCTCGTCCTATCCCTAGGCCCGAGATAGTTCAACTATAAACTAGAGAACTTGCTCTTATTTCTTTCATATACTTAACTCTCCCGATGCTAAGTAAATAGATAACCTCACAATGCTCTCTCGATGCTCTTGCAAGATATGAATAACCAAAATAAGAGAACTTGAAGTTTATTTTATTGAACTGAAAATTTCTAAAACAAAAACAACCCTTGCAACTACTTTACAAATCAACCCGTGGCCCTAGGGGGAATTTAGAACATGGTGTGGGAAGGAAAACGACTAGAGATTGAGAGAGAAGGTTAGGGTAATCGGTTATGCCTTTAGGTTAAGATATATGACCTTATATAAGCTTTGGGCTCAAGTTATCTAATTTAACAAGGATTACAACTTTAATTAAAAGTATGATTCTAATAAAGACTAAATCTTCAAGGAATCTACTTTCCACCCGTCCTCCTTGTTTCTTGGGATTTTCACTCCTTGAACTTTGGGCTTGGGATATCTTCTAATCTAGGGCTTGGAAAATTATAGGGTTTTCACACGACAGACGGGCTGAATTTTCTCTATCTGTCGAGGTCCACTTTGCTTCTTCTCCTCAAAACTGCTGTCGTCCTTTGCTGTCACGGCGGCAACTATGGCAGCATCGTCCTCCTTGACTGCTTGTCCAGTTCAGCTCTTCTGCTTCACTGCCCAGCGCCTGCCCTCTCCATCTGCTACGGCAGCAATCTGCAAAAACAGCAATTCTTAGTAGAAACTGTGCCTTTTAATATATTTGTTGTGTTTTGCTGTAAACTGACCTAAATGCAATAAATAATGCTCGAATGCAACAGAAACATGAGTTAAAAAAGGTGTAAATAATAGAACTTTTACACACTCAACAACTACTCGAAATTGAATTTCGTTTGTTTTCAGGTTCAATTAACATGTTCAACTAACATATATCAAAATTTTGGACCTAAACTCCAAGTATTCTATTCTCTATGAATTTTTAAGGTTTGATGCCAAGATTAAATCAACACTGACAATTTAGAGCGTCTTAGCCATTTCCATTCCAGATTCTTTTAGGATATTCGAAATACGATACCGTTTGTTTCCTATTAAAATAGACATATCAAAGTATATTCTGTTAAATTTTCAGACCACAATTACAAGTATTCTATTATCTATGAATTTTCAAAGTTTGTTGTCTAAACTTAAAACAATGATGGACAAATTTAAGGTTCTTAGTTTAGATTAAACTTAACCTTAGGAGTCTTGTTGCACATATAACTTATTCAATTTCTTCTCACCACGGTTATAAAAATTTTTCCAGCAACTTCTTAAAAGCCATGTAACATTTAATTAACAAAATTTACCATGATAATTCAAGAATTAAAAACACAATTAACCCCTATAATATTGATGCATTCGAATAGAGAAGGAAAAGTTAAGCTTACTTATGGTTGTTGATTTGCTATTCTAGGCCAAAACCATAGACATGCAAAGCTTCTTCTTTTCTTCCTCTTAACAATGGCCGAAACAAGTTTATATCTCTCTAAGATTTTCTTGTTTTTGTTTCAATTTGTCTATTCCTTTCCCACTAAGGGAGCCGGCCATGGAGAAGCAATAATGAGGTGACAAGATGGTCACCTAATTACACTCCTTAAGATCTAATTCACCCATAATTTTTCCATTAATTAATCTCACCAATAAGGGCAGATTCGGTAATCCCATAATTATTGCATGCAACCCTTCCTAGTTCCCTCTCTATTCGATTTAGTCACCTTCACTAGTTATTGAGTTCTTTCAAGTTTTTAATTTAGTCTCTAATGTCACCAAATTAATTTAGTTATTTTGATTTTATAATCTAATCGAGTTCCTAATTTGTTCGATTAACTCATAAAAATTTAGGCTAGATTTTAGGGTGTTACATTTATCCCCCCTTAAAGAAAGAATTTATCCCCGAATTCTTACCTGAATTGAACAGATATGGATATTATTTTCGCATTGTATCTTCTGGTTCCCATGTTGCTTCTTCCATTTTATGATTCCTCTACAACACTTTGACCAATGAAACATTTTTATTTCTGAGTCTCTTGATTTCTTTGTCGAGAATCTGAACTGGTTCTTCTTATAACTATTAAAACAAAAATCAATCACTTAAGATATCATTCAAGGACCATATGACGAAAAAGTCAAAAATTAAGCAAAGAGACTCGAATAAAAGATAAATACAAACAAAACCGACAATTGACGATTGAAGGATAAAGTCGTCAACACTAACATTAAAAATGTACATGACCCTTATGGCACGTTGTGTCAAACGGTCGTTACTACAGCTCAATCGAGAACAAAAACCAGTGATTATGGACGTGTATTCAAATCCAGTCCGAGGATCCAAAGCAGGAAAGACCAGCATGACAACAAATAAACGTCATTTTGATCAGTTGCGATGTCGACAAATCCATCTATGAGAAACACATAAAAAGGCAAACAGCAGTCAAACGATCGATAAAGAAGACAGAAAACATGCCAAAAGGCAGAGAAAACGTATACAAAGGCAGAATTATTCTTATTAAAAACTAGAAAAAAAAGAAAAGAAAAGATTATATTAGATAAAAAAGTAGAAGAGAAAACAATACTAACGATTGACGACCAACACTAAAACTGACCTAGACCAAAGATTCCAAAACTCAAAAGAAAAATCAATTCAAAACCCCAAAAAAAAATACCAGAATCATTATCATAATCGAACGAATCCATGAATTAGATCCAAAACAGAAGAGTATAAACAAATTACCCGTATCTGGCGCTTTGATCTTGGAGTCTGGAAAGTTGTTTTCGCTTATCTTTTTATAAAGCTTTAATGGAAAGTCTAGGCCTTTTCTTTCCCTTTGCTTGTAAATGAAACAAAATTGACAAAATAAATTTTCTTTTTTTTTCTTTTTTCACATAAAAAATAATTTTGGTAAAATTAAATTAAAAAATAGAATTTTGATAGAGACAATAATGAGGGTCTCGGTTTCAACGAAGACTTTGTAATTTGGTGACTTGGCTAAAACAAAAACCGGAAACTTTGGTTAACGTCCGTCCAACGACAAGGACTAGCTGCGTAATTTCTAGAAGTTTGTCGCCGTTTGGTCTTTTGACCCTTTCGGATAACGGACGTCAAAGGTTATGATCGGAAATTCCCTTCTCTGTAATTCGGACATAAACAAATTAATGCATGTCGGCAAAACCACAAAGGAATAAGAGATTTTATTTCCTTTTTCTAAATAAAGAAATATGAGATCATTTTTATTAAAAAAATACTTTATTTGCAGACTACTCAAATTAAGATAAAATTTTATATTTATATTGTACATCGAGATCAGTTTGACATTATATTTAAAAAATACGATAAGAGAATAGCATCGTAAATAATTATTTTGTTAAATTTAAATATTTTGTCTACGATTATATTTTAATAATTCTAATGTTGAGTTTAACAATATAATTGTATTTTATTATGCATATAAATTTTTGAGTCAATTTATATCTCCACCATGTTGATTTAGAGTAATGACTTTGTCAATATCTTATTGAAATTTTTTACATAAAATAAATAGTTAGACATTTTAAAAAATAACATACATAATCTATATAAATAGAGTGGGAAATTCAACTGTTGAATCGTTAAACTATTGATTATAAATTTTTTATTAAAGTGTGTAAGGCCACTTTGTTTTATACCAGTACAAGTGGATTTTTTTTATAAGAGTTTGTTTAACCTATGCATGTATGTATAGGTTAAGGGTCATTTAATAACTTAAATTTAATACAAGATTTTATTTGAAAAAACAACAATCATTTAATGTATTACACAACCTTAAAAGATTCTATTGAAAAATCTAATCACGAAACACTAAACACTAAACCCTAAAACAATAGCCCTAGATCAAACCCTAACCATAAAACCGTAAAGATTTAACCATAAAAATAAAACATAAACCCTAAAACTCTAAACTATAAACCCTACATCATTCACTATAATCGTTAACCCTAAACCTTAAACACTAATCATACCCCTAGAACCTTAAACCCTAACCTTAGAATCTAAAACACTAACCATAAAACCATACAACATAAACCTTGAACCTAAAACTCTAAACCCTAAACCCTAAACACTAAAACTCTAAACCATGACCTTGCACCTAAACCCTAACCATAAAACCATATGACTCTAAACCCTGAAACTATAAACCCTAGACCCTGAACCTTAATACATTAGATGAGGATTTTTTTCAATAGAATCTTTTAGGTTTTGTAATACATTAAATTGTTGTTATTTTTTCAAGTAAAATCTTTTATTTATTACAAGCTATTAATTGACCCTTAACCTATGCATGTATGCATAGATTAGAAAAAACCTTCCTATAAATAAACTATGAATTAAATTACTATTACAAGTTATGTAATTGAGACATATCATCAATTTTTCTCTAAATTAAATTAAGGAAAACTACATATTTAGTACCTAAATATGCTTGTGTTACTGTTTTGATGCCCTAATTATTATTTTTGACAAATGGTACCTAACGTAAAGTTTTTGTTCTGTTTTGGTAACTCGACCGTTAAAAACTAACAAAAATGATGATATGACTTGGTATAATCACAATTTTAGTCCAAAATACTTATATATATGATCAATTTAGTCTAAAATCTATCAATTTAAAACATCATCTTAATTTTGGGGAATTTGCAATTTTAATCAAAAATTAAAATAATATTTATATTGATAGAATCTTAGACTAAATTGGTAGATTATATAAGTTTTTGGACTAAAATTAGTATTAACCCAAGCCACATTACTATTTCCGTTAGTTTTTAACGGCCGAGGTAATAAATACGTGGTTTCCCTTAAATTACAATATCAATCTATACAAAATATGAAATAAATTAAATTATAACAGGAATATTACATAATACAAACAACTGGAAGAAAAAAACACAACACTAAACAAATAATTTTGAAATTTTACTTTTGAATAATCTAAATTTTAATTAAGCCAGTAATTTTTAATGTAAATATAAAAAGAAATAAGTGTTAGACCCGTTCTAGTTTTGGTGGGCAGAAAAATAAATAAAAAATTCATTGGGCATGGGTAGAAAATTAAAGTATTTTAATGAGTTAATGGATTTTGACTAAGTCACGACCAAGTCTAAAATCATTTATTATTTAAAATTAACATTACAACTCTATATTGGTATTTATAATCATAAATTATTATTAAATATAAATTTTAGGCCAAATTTGGTACTAAAAATATCTAATTGACAACCAACAGGTGTTGAGTGCATTGGTAAGGCACATTGTATTCTTAAAGAGAAGATGTGAGTACGAAATTTGGAGACAAAATTGTTGGGAGGGATAACCTGGCACCCCGAACATAGACCATAAGACAAACATACATATAACCAAAAAAATCTAATTGACATGTTTTAATCAAAAACTTTCTACGCACGCAATATATCTAGTTCTCGTTTAGTTTAGTTTTTTTTAATATGCTGGTGTGATACAAGGGTAGCATCTGTTCAATTTTCTTATTCTTTCAAAGATGACACACACAACATGTGCATTACATTTACTGGTGCTCGAACCCGAGTCCCGAGGGATGATAAACATCTACCTTTGCCACCAAGACACAAGAGGATGAGCCGTTTAGTTCAGTTTTTTTATTATAAAACTGCTAGTTTCATTAAAAAATGTTTAAAATTATAATGTTGGTTTACCATCGTAAACGTAAAATTAACACTTTATTTTTATTTTTTTTGAAACAAAGCCTTCAAATTTATTAACTTAAAACAAATTTCAAAACGCAACAAAACCAAGCGTTTAGCCAGCTGAAAGGTCACCCGGCAAAACAAAACAAACGAAAGCTCTAGAAGGCTAAGACACTCCTCTGAAACCAGACAAAGCTGGGAAAGCAAATGGTAAAACGCATCAGAGGGAAGTGGAGTCCAAGAGCGTAGATCTGGACATGCAATGAAACTCTCGGACGAAAAACGAGAACATAATCAACTTTGCGGTGGCCGATCATCTTGCACCGCTTGTGTTACTCCATCAGGGACTTCCTCCACCCAAAACCTATCTCCTGAGTTGAACCGGACATCACCAGCGATGAGATGGGCCACCAAATTTGACGGTCGAAAGGTATGCTGAAAGCTTATTCCCTCAAACTCAGTAGATCTTGCTTTTATATCATGGATTATAGCACTAATCTCTGAAAAATCGTCTGCTGGAGAACGCAATTTTCGAATGACAGCGAGAGAATCGCCTTCGACAACCGCTCGCCGGAAACCTAGGTCGGACAGGAGAGTGACCGCATGGAGCGCCGCCACCGCCTCAACATGAAAAGCCGACGGGATATGGTGAGACACTCTTCTTCCGGCCCCCATAACTTCCCCATTCGAGTTTTGAATAACCACACCTGACCACACTACGTTTCCAGAACTGGGAAAATGCGCATCGAAGTTGGCCTTGACTGAACCTTCAGCTGGTGGACGCCACGACGGAGCTAGAGGACGCGAAACGGTGGCCGAATGTGGTAAGAGATTTGATAATTCCAAGCAATGTGCCTTAATGAATGTAGCTATAATGTTATGTGGCTGAGAAACACCTTCATGCACTCTTCGATTTCTTACAAACCAAATCGACCATAGAGATATTAGGACTTCTTCTAGACGCGAGTTAGAAGTTGAAACAAATATCCATGATAGCCATTCTTTAAACGATAAACTCCCTACATTCGATGGCCAAACAAACCCTAACGCGTCCCAAACAGATGAGGCATGCTGGCAATCCCTAAGAACATGTTCAGTAGTTTCAGGGGCTAAATTACATGCTGGGCAAAGGGGATTAGATGCAATTCGATGATTGTATATGTTATACTTAGTAGGCACGAAACAACAAATAAATCGCCAAACCTGAATATGTATCTTCGATGGACAACTGACCGTCCATAACTTCTGGAAAAGCGAAGCCTCCAGCGGTGGTGTATCAAACTCACCCAGAAGCAAACGATAGTCGCTACGAACTGAATACAACCCCGTCTTCTCACCCGACCAAACCAAACAATCATTCTGAGGGTGACCCGATATAGGAATAGAAAGGATCTTCAAAGCCTCATCTTGGGAAAACACTTGGGTAACAAGTTCTTCATTCCACGATGTTGCATTCGGGGAAAGAAGATCCGACACCCAATGCAGGCCTTCAACCTGAGAGGATTCCAGTCGACGAGAAGGAGAACACGGCAGCCAACAGTCATTCCAGATCGAGATTGACATGTCGTTACCCACCTTCCAACGAATACCCTGCTCAACTAAGCCCCTCGCGCTCCAAACACTCCTCCAAACAAGCAATGGTTGAGAACCCAGCCTGGACTGCATGAAGGTAGAGCCCGGGTAGTATTTGGCCTTAAAGATTCGCCCCACAAGTGAGGTTGGGTTCGAAAGAAGCCTCCAGGCCTGTTTAGCTAACAGGGCCACATTAAATTTGGCCATATCCCGAAAGCCCAAACCCCCATCTTCCTTCGGACTACAAAGAGCCCCCCAACTACACCAATGCATTCCTTTTTTACTAACAGGCCGTTGCCACCAGAATCTAGCCATAGCACCCTCAATACTCCTACAAAGACCTTTAGGAATGAGGAAAACCCACATAGCATACACTGGGATTGCCTGGAATACTGATTTAATAAAGACCTCATTTCCACCTTGCGAAAGGGGAAAGACACACCAACTTGAGATCTGAGCTTGAACCTTATCAAACAAGTTAGCAAATGCCTGACGTTTATTTCGACCAACCAAAGAAGGTAATCCCAAATATTTTTCGATCGATGAAGAATGCCCAACCGATAGAACATTATGTATTTCTCCCCTGGTAGCATCCGATACATTTGTTGAGAAGAAGAGACCCGACTTATCAAAATTAATAATCTGCCTAGAGCAATTACTATATTCCCGGAGAAGGAGCTTAAGATGGATAGCACCCGATACTGAAGCCTCTCCAAAAATAAGACTGTCATCCGCGAACAGCAAATGGGTCACTGTTGGGGCGTAGCGGTTTAAACGGAATCCCTGTACACGCTCCAGCGAATTACCTTGTTTGAGAAGGGACGAAAGGCCTTCCGTACATATTAAAAATAGAAAAGGGCTAAGGGGGTCACCTTGCCGGAGGCCCCTCGAAGGCTTAAATCGTTCACCCACTGAACCATTAAGGACCACTGAGTATGAGACAGTGGACACACACATAATAATCCGGTCAACCCACGTCGGGTCAAAGCCCATCTTCAGCATCACCTGGGCAACAAAACCCCACTCCACACGATCATAGGTCTTAGACATGTCCAATTTCAACGCAAAGTTCCCTGTACGGCCCAGGCGTTTCTTCTGAAAACAATGTAGTATTTCATAAGCTACCATAACATTGTCGGAAATAAGACGGCCAGGGACGAAGGCGCTCTGGGCCTCATCAATGCAGTCCGAGAGCAAGCCCTGAAGACGATTAGCAAGGACCTTGGAAATAATCTTATATAATACATTACATAAACTAATAGGACGGAAATGACTCATCTGAGTGGGATTTGTAATTTTCGGGATAAAGACAATATGTGTACCATTAATATCTTCCATAGGCAAATCCCCAGACAAAACACTGATACAGTATAAAGTTATCTCCTCACCCAAAATATGCCAAAACCGCTGATAGAACACCGCTCCAAGCCCATCTTCACCGGCAGCCTTTAGGGGGCCCATAGACCTCACTGCCTGATATAACTCTTCACCCATATAGGGCTTCAAAAGATAATGATTTGATTCCGCCGAGATTTTAGGAGAAATACCATTCAAAATGTTCGAGCAATCTGCTATACCTCCAGACGTGAATAAGCCCAGGAAATATTCACGAGCTATGGCCTCAAATGAATCCTGTGATGAGCAGTGGATTCCTTGATTATTAACAAGAGAGGAAATACGATTAGTTCTCTTACGGTGAGAGGCATTGCGATGAAAGAATGAGGTGTTTTTATCGCCATGTCGGAGCCAGTTGGCACGGGCCCGTTGCTCCCAATAGAGTTCACATTTGTCCATCTCTAAATTTAAGGCTAATTTGACCTCCATCGCTTCCTCCAATATGTCATCCGAGGGATATATAGCAGCCAATGTCTCGAGCCTTTTAGTCAAATCATTCTTCGAAAACTTCCTACTAGCCTGTAACCTCCGAAACCAAATATTCAACCCTTGGCCCACATAACGCAGACGCTCCGGCATAGGGCCCGAGGACGAAGCCCAGAGATTACTAACCTCAGACTCACAGGATTCCTCCAACAACCAGGCAACCTTAAACCTGAAATGCCACTGAACACAGGAGCTAGCTTGTTCTGTAGTTGACAAAAGTAACGGATAGTGGTCCGAGAAAGAATGTGCCAAATGAGAAAGCGTAAAATCAGGAAAAAGTGACCACCAACCTGGGTTCGCCACACCCCTATCAAGTCTCTCGTGTATATTAGTGTCAGCAAAATGCCCCTTCTCCCAAGTGTACCAACGTCCAGTATACCCAACATCATATAAGGAACAATCTTCTAGAGCATCCCGAAAATCATCCATCTGTCTCTGACTTCAAATACGTCCTCCAGATTTTTCAAAAAAGAAAAGGAGCTCATTAAAATCCTCGATAATTAACCAAGGGACATTCGGCATATTGTTCAACTGACGAAGAAAATCCCACGGTGCCCGACGATTCTGCTCCTCCGGAGCTCCATAAAAGCCAGTACAGCGCCACCATTGACCAGAACCATCATTAAATACCATAAAATCTATATGCCAAACCGAAAACGAACGAAGAGAAATTTGACAACCAGCACGCCAAGCTAAGCATAAACCTCCACTCCTACCACGGGAGCCAACTTCAATACCATTCGGGAAACCACATCTTTTACGAACCTTCATCATCTCATCAGTTTGTAGTTTTGTCTCAATCAAAAACACTACAGAGGGGTTAACGTCCCGCAAGAAGTCGCGGAGACGTCCTACAGTTCGAGGCTTCCCCAAGCCCCAAACATTCCAACTTAGAAGCCTCATTGTGCCCGGCGGGCCTGACTATCCAGGCCAGCCGATGAATTACCTTCTTTCGAATGGGAGGCCCCCACAGGAGCATGACTTGGAGTTTCCGAAACATGACGTGGGCGCTTAAGCCCATCGGGAGATTGGATCGGGACGTCCTCATCCACATGGATCATATCAATATCAAATGGGGGACAGCTTGCAGAGGTATGGATTAAAGGGCCCAGACCAAACGACTTCAGCCCAACCCCTCTTGAATGTGGATTACCATATGTAACCAACTTGCCTTTTTGAGATATAGGGGAAATCCCCCGAAAATCGGCCTGATTAGATAAGGGGGCAATATTTTCAGGTTCCTTATCCTTCCGTAAATCACTGCACAAACTTCTCCTTAATAGACGAGACGCTCCTTCATCCTCATCTCGAAGCCAAGTACTTGCTGGAATACTGCGACCCCGCACCGGTGCCCTTAATGATACATCCCACAGAAAGGGAACTTCCTGCTACGGTTGGAGCACCCGCAGTGGGCAGAAACCCTCCTCATGGCCTAACTTACCACATCTGAAGCAAAACAATCGAAGCTTCTCATACTGAAACGTAACAAAAACCGTATTTCCGGACGGTAATAGCACTTTCTTACGACGTTTGAGGGATCTTAGCAATGGGATACGAACGTGAATACGCATACTTCCCTTCAGTCCCAACATGATTGCCGCAGAATCATACTCAAGAAATGAACCAATAAAATCCCCAAACTGCCTAGCAGCAGCCTCTGAAATAAATCCATTTGGAACATCATTAACCAATACCAAGAAATCCAATGTTTTCAATTGCACACCCATAGGATCTTCCCCATCACGTAATCTATGAGTAACTAAGAGATGAAAGTTGAAATATAATGGGCCCTCTAGCTCAATCCTATCAGCATCAATCGCATTAAACAACCGAAAGAGATAACGTCCCTCTCCTAGATCTGTGATCGCAATGCCTCCAATCGGATGCCAGACATTAGCCAACGTTGCCTTCATTGATTGGAAATGTATCTGGCTAGAGGTAAGAAAAGAACCAACAAAACAAAACTCGAAAGAGATCGAGTCCCCCACCTGTCCTGGGGAGATAACCAATTCCTGCTCCTCCTCCTCTTCTTCAAGAGATAGTTCTGCCAGAACATCGTCCACCAACGCCATAGTCAGCCAGACAGACCACACAACCAAGATTGGGCACAAGCCAGAGAAGACAAGACAAAAGAGATGGCGAACTGGGCAAAAGCCAGAGAAAAGCAGGGTAAAAGAGAGAATGAACTGGGCAAAAGCCAGAGAAAAGCTGGGCAAAAGCCATAGAAATTTTTATTAATATTTAATTTCAAAGTATACTTTTTGTTTCAAAATCTTATTGATAATAATAAATTTTCAATAATTTTTATATATTTTTATAACTATTAAAACAAAAAGCAGTCACTTAAGATATCATTCAAGGACCATATAATGAAAAAGTCAAAAATTAAGCAAAGAGACCGAATAAAAGATAAATACAAACAACACCGACAATTGACGATTGAAGGATAAAGTCGTCAACACTAACATTAAAAATGTTACCTAATTACACTCCTTAAGATCTAA